>VMDO01006721.1:36941-97706 GCA_007922755.1 Pedetes capensis
AGTCCGACTCATAGCGACCCTATGTACAGCAGATCGAAACACTTGCCGATTCTGTGCCAGGCAAACCATCTTATTTATGTTTAAGCCCATTGTTGCAGACACTGTGTTAATCCATCTGGTGGAGGGTTTTCCTCTTTTCCGTTGACCTGCCACTCTTCCAAACATGATGTCCTTCTCCAGGGATGGAACAAAAGTTATTAATAACATATTTGATTTTGAATTTAGGAATAGAAAAAGAAGTGGTTGAAGGATAGAATGAAAATTTTATCTTGTCTCCTATGAAGAGATTTCTTATACAATACTCCTACATACTCCCTCCCCACCAAATCTTACAGTCAATTTTCAATTTACTTAAAGAGATGTTAAATTCTTCAGTTAATGGACATGATATTAGATCATAATGTCTTCTGCTCCCCTTGCATTATTCTTACTATCTTTAATGATGAAATGGATTTTTTTTTTTCTGAGCTCCTTCTATGTGCTCCAAAATTTGCAAATTTCATTAAAGCAGAACAGCTGTGCTCTGGGCATTGGCCAGGTGCTCAATCTACAGGAAACTAAAGAAATAGGTGGCAAGGCCAGAAATCTGAGTAATACAGGAGTGAGAGAATTGACAAGGACAAGAGCCTTTTAATATGTGTGCCAAATTAACTGTAGGAATAAGGTTTATCTCCTCATCAAGGTCCTCCTGTGTCTTGCAGCCTTGGGTTTTCCCATACTCACTGGGAGGTGGATTCTCGTGCCTGAGACATGATTAGAGAGATTAGATTTGTTCTTCCTCTCTCTCTATGCCTTATTAGTCTTTCATTTACACTGGGATTAGAAGAGATTCCATTAGCCAAATCCCCTGAAAAGATTCGTTCATTTTAATATTTATGCACACTGTCTTGTCCTTAAAGTGGATTCTCTTTGTCTGTGCACTTAATTGGATCAGTGAGCTTCTCCTTGTTAACATTTTTCTTTTTAGATATTAGGTTTGATGAGTGAAATTAGTGAGATCTAGCTCACCTCCTCTGTGAAAGGCAACGCTTTCAATGTCTATCTTATTTACAATTTATAATAGTTAAAAAATCAGAATACAAAAAACTCCCACCTAATAACTGCATATTCAGTGATGGCCCAAAAATAAAAGAAGTGTGTGTACCCGTGACATTTAACAGCACTGAAAACTAATTTTGAAATCAGACTAGATTGTTTAGGGAAGAGACTAGAATGCTAGAGTTTCTAGACCTAAAATGAACATTTGTCCAACTTAAAAGGTGCAAAATCGTGACCTGAAATACTGATATCATGAAATAATATTATTTTAAAATATATCAGCTTTCACATTGAAGAAATTTTACTGTGGCTTCTTATTGATACTGTTCATTTTTTAATTGGTAATTATGCCTTTTCTCAAACGGAATCAGTTCTTTTCTGTTTATAATTGAATTTGAGCAAGGTTTCTCAGCCTGAGCACTACTGCTAGTATGTTGTTGTTGTTAGGTGCTGTCGAGTCGGTATCCGATTCATAGCAACCCTCTGTACAACTGGGGAAACACTATTGTCAGTGCTTCTCTGCTGTTCATAGGGTTTTCAATGGCAGATTGATTTTTGGGAGGGGGTTGCCAGGTCCTACTCCCAAGCCTACAGCTTCTGGTGTTCCCAGGCAGTCTCCCATCCAGGTACTAATCAGGCCCGACCCTGCTTAGCTTCCGAGATCTGACGGGATTGGATGCCACAGGGCTACAGCTGCAGGTACTGCTAATATAGGTTGGACGATACATTATTGTGGGGTCTATCCTGGGTATTTTAGGTTGTTTAGAGCATCCCTAGTCTGCAACCATAGCACTGTCGCATTTGATCCTGTCAGATCTTGGGAGCTAAGCAGGGTCAGGCCTGGTTAGTACTTGGATGGGAGACTGCCCGAAACACCAGGTACTGTGGGCTTGGGAGAAGGACCCGGCAACCCACTCCCAGAAATCAATCCACCATTGAAAACTCTATGGACAGCAGAGAAACACTGACAATAGCATTTTGTCTGTTGAACACAGGATTGCTGTGAGTCTATACCAACTCAATGGCACCTAACAACAACAAACAATAAGAGCATCCCTGGCCTCTGCCTACTAGGTACCAACAGCATCCCACTTGAGTTATGACCATGAAAACTATCTCTAGACATTGCCACAGCTTCCCTGGGGATGAAATTCCCTCCTAGTTGAGAACCATTATGTCATAGGGGAATAGGTAATATTGTTATTCAGATTTTAGATTCTAGATAATCAGAGATAAATGTAAAAATGAGAATTTAGAAACAAACAGTTCATAAGTAGTAGGAATCTTGGAATCGAGAACATACTGTGTAAGCAGGTTCCTCATAGTTTTCCCTGTGTGGTTTTCACATAATCTTTCTAGGGTTTATTAAAGGTAATACCAGTATTGCACTCAAAATGTCATTTTAAAAGTTAAATGAGGTATGCATAGAAAATAGTTAACACCTATCTATGTTCAGGAAGTGCTTAATAAACATTACCATTTGTTATCAATGGCAATTATTGCTGGGTGGCATGGCTCATGCCTATAATCTCAGCAATTTAGGAGGCAGAGGCAGGAGAATCTTGAGTTTGAGGCCAAAGACATCACTGATTCAAAATAAAAAAAATTAGAAAAAGGGTGCTGGGGTGCAGCTCAGTCATAGAACACCTGCCTAGCATCTATGATGCCTTGAGTTCAGTCATCAAGACCACAGTAAATAAGTAAGTAAATAAAGGTAATAATTTAAATAGCATGCCAATGTTTTTCTCAATGCCAGGTTATAAAACATAATGGTGTTACTAGTTAAATGGAAATATATTTGTAAACCCTGTGGCCAGTTCTCTTATTTTGCTTAGTTTGCCACATGGTATTTAGCAAAAATAAATTTTGGAATCTAGTACCTTACATAGCTTTTAGCGTTACACCTCTAATCAAAGATTTGTCAAAGTTATCTTATGTTTTAAGTAAATCACAAGAGTGTTTTCTCTTTTTTTCTAGATATATCTGTTTCATTTTAAAGCTCTAGTTAAGGGTACTAAGTTTGTTTTGCAAGATGAATAATTTCTAGAGATCCAATGTACAGCATGGTAGGAATAGTTAAAAATACTGTATTGTGTATTTGCAGTTTTCTAAAAAGTTTTCCACAACATACACACACATACAGTGGTAGTTAGGTAGAGTTAATAGATATGTTAATTAACTTTATTGTGGTGGTTATTTCACAATGTGCACATATATTGAAACATGATTTTACATTTTAATATATGTTTTTAATGTCAAAGATAGCTCAATAAAACTGTTAAAAATAGAATGCTATAGTTAACATTACATATAACATTGAGGTTTGTCAAAGAGTCATATCATACTTTCATTGCATGGTGAGGCCTTGAACCTGGAGCAAATCAACAGAATATATTCAAATTTAGTGGAAAGTTCATTTAAGTTTAAAAGGGAGCAATAATGTATCATTTTGTTGGTTGAAGTTTTCAGAAGAAAATTAAATTCGAGCTTGCCAACAATTCTGTATCATAAACAAGACATAGATAAAAAGAGTCACATATTTTTAGAAGAATTAACAGTAAATGTGAGGTGCTTCTTTTGTGCTGTTACAAATTGGATTTTCCTTTCTTCCTTGAGAAGCCGTACTGAACAATAGAGTTCTCTTAAAGAGAGATTACTGAACACCAAGGCCATGTTTTTGAAAGCTAAGTATATGAAGAATAGAGATGTATGTTTGGCATGTTGAGTCCATTATCAGTGAAATCCTGCTATGCCATTCAAAATAGAGGCCCCAAGTCAAGGTTGCTCTCCAAATATTCATTGCTTTTGGTCCGCCTGGCCTTGGGCATCTATAAAAGGCTCACTTTTTACAAAATGTGATTTTCTAACAGATGAAGATCTTCATTTTGTAAAATTTGACAGAAAATTAGAACTAGTTTTAGTCTTATGTATTTGTACAGGTATATAAATGTATGTGGTTGCCATAAAATGGATATTTTTGCTACTTTTTATTGGCTAAGATTAAATGTATAAAACAATGGGCTTCCTGATGACATTTTATATGTATATCATGAACTGTAATCATAACACCCACTATTCTTAGTTGACTCCCTTCTCCCTGCTTCTGGTCCCCTTTCTCACCACAAATAATCTCCTTCTACTTTGTTGTCTGTTTTTTGTTGTGCTTTTTTTTTTTTAATATAGATTCTGCTTATGAGAGAAACATGAAATATATATCTTTCTGAGTCTGGCTTATTTCACTTAACAGGATGATCTTCAGTTCCATCCATTTTCCTGCAAATGACATTATTTCATTCTTTAAGGCTGAATAAGACTCTGTTGTGTATAAATACCACATTTTCTTTATCCATTCCTTTGTTCATGGATACCTGCGCTGATTCCATATATTGTGAATGTTGTTGTTAGGTGCCATCAAGTTGGAACCAACTCATAGCAGCCCTCATGGGGTTTTCAGTGGCTCCTGTGCTGCACTAAATATGGGTTTGCAGATATCTCTATTGTATGCTGACTTAGATTCCTTTGAGTACATACACAGGACTAGTATACCTGGATTATATGGTAGTAGCACTGATTTTACTCTTAAAGTAAGGATAAAATACTTTAAAAGGTGGTTAGTTAGTAACTGTCAGTAGGTTCAAGGGTAGATCAGTACTGATCAATTATGTTTCTGTAGAGAAAACATACATTATATCCCCAAGAAATCATAAGTTTATGTGAATGTAAACATTTCTCATTGTCTGGGAGGGGGAAAGGGAAGCAGTTCTGAATATTATCATAGAATGTAATATAATATAACATGCAATGTGAAATTAAGAATATAAAAATACAATAAAATTTAGAATAATGATAACTTGCAAAAAGCAGTCAGACATATAATCAGTATTACTAAAATATATCTGTATGAACAGAAAAAGTTTTATTGGTAGTCAAGAAATATTTGAAGTTTTTTAAAAAATACAATTTATTCTGGAATTCTTGTGAGCTGTTATTTGTAGTGATATTTCTGCAGTTAAAGTCCCTTGAATTTTGATTTCTTGTTCTGGATATTCAAATAAAGATTGTGATTTATAGAATAATGATTGTACTTTAAAGTCTTCATAATATACAATGACAAATGAAACTTTTTTAATCTACTGAATATTAATGTCAGAGTAATACAAATATTTTTAAGTGTAAAGTCTTCTTGTGAATCAATAATATAAGTTCATAGTCCAGAGTAATATTTACTGAAAATAAGTAATTTTGGAGGGAATTTGGTTATAATTTTTTCAATCATGTAAAAAAATACCTTTTTAAAAAAAATTTTTTTTTAAAGAATTATGGTGGGTCATAGACTTTGGTGCATGTCTGTAATTCCAGCTATTTGGGAGGGCAAGGCAAGGAGATCTCAAGTTCAAGGCCAGAGGCAATCTGTGCAACTTCGCAAGACTATGCCTCAAAATAAAAAATAAAAATGGGGTTGGTGGTGCTGCTCAGTGATAGAGTATTTGCATAGCATATGTGAGGCCCTGTGTTCAAATTCCCAAGTACTCAGGTCAGATAGGGGAACATGCTGTGGCTAGAGAATGGCAATAACCACCTAAAGTCTTTGTAATATAAAACAAATAATTTCCGAATAACAACTTTTAACTTTTCTAACACACTTGACTTTGTAGCTAGTTGTGACCACAATAGTTACCTTAAAAAATTTTCTAAAAAAGCTGTACTTATAAGTGGAGTGGTGTATTGATGAGTTGAATGTGTGTAAATATAATGAAAGTGGCAGTGTAGAATTCATATCTAGGAAAGGATGAACTTGTTCTAGCATGGCCAGTATTGTACTTCAGTTTTATTATTTCATCATCAGCTTTCCCAGTTATTTCAACATTATTTATCCTAAGTATGCTAATAGCATAACCACTGACAAATGTTGGCACTTTGATAATTCTGGATAAACTATCTAATTTTCTGTGATTTAAGAAAAGTCTGCCATGTCAAGTTGTCAAAATAATGTATATGTATATACTTGTCAAATATAATTCAAAATCTATTTCAGAAAGTAGAGTTAAATAACCAAGGGCCTACAATAACATTCATGCTTGATTCCTTGTTTTGATGCTTTATATATTTTCTTTTATATTTTAGCTATTTTCAATATAACACAAGAAAAAAATGTAGTATAGCAATTTATCCTTTCTCTAGTTTTGTTGTTTCTTAAGGAATTTAGATGGCATAACTAAATGAAAGAGTCTTGCTCTAACATTCTTTGAGAATTGCAGACTCATTCTCTTTCCATAGTTTAAATTTCTTGAAGTAGAATTGTTGGATTAAAGACATTTTGAAAGACTCAGTCAAACTATCTTCTAAAGAGGTTATATGTAGTTCTGCATTCCCAGGACTGATTATTTGTATTTTGATTTCTGGTATTAGCCATTCAAATAAAGACTGTGGCTAATACAGAAATGATTGCATTTGGACATCTTTATAAATATGCACTGACAAATGGAACTATATGTCTCCTTACACCCTACCACACACTGAGTATGATCAAGTTTATACCTCACTGATGCAGTATGTATGTACATACTACCATTCCTATCATTCTGAGTAATCCTTAAAATCATTTCAAGTGCCTAGCCTGCACATTATGTATTTTGTTTGTAGATGAACACATTCCAAGAAAAATATTTTGAAATCTAAGTAATGGATTACCTGAAAAAGAACTTTCAAATATATCAACTGGGAACTTAAAAATATATTGCTGTGATGATAAAAAACATTTCAGAGCTTGCCTTTTTTACCTAGTACATAATAGTAGAATTCACAACCAGTATATCAATTCCTAATACTTAGTAATTGTTTAGATGTAAAATAAAATTAAGAAAAAATTAGCAGCCTCCAAAAGGAATAAAACTTTATTAAAAATAATTAGAAATCTGTTGTTGATTGATGTGAATTAAAGAGTCAAGGAAATTGAAGAGATAGATGGGAAATTAATGAAGTATATCTGAATCATAAATAAACATTATTTGTTGAGTAGAGTATTATGATAAAAGTCATGAATGTTTAAAGTAAAGTACGATGTCCCTCTTTCTGTGATGTTTTGTATGTTAGTATAAATATTCATGAATGATGAGTATCAGTTCAGGTTATCTATGTGAATATAAATTTTCATATAACTGGCCAATTAATGTTCATTGGATCATGCTTTTGAATATGAATTTTCCGGTACCTCAGATACCCTACGGATCTGACCCAGCTCATGAATATTCACACACACACACAACTGATCTTTCTGAAATAATCACATCCATAAAGATGAAAATCTTGTTACTTTTCAATAATGAGAACTGCTTCAGGATTCTGGTCTCAAGAGTTTTACAATCCTCTTGTATTTGTTGTTTTCAATTTATAAATGATACAAACTTTAAAATCTAAACACATCTGCTATGCATCTTTCTTAACAGAAGCTCTGTTTCCTTTTACATTTTTTATGAGTTTGTGTATGACTTAATCATGATTGGATTTGTTTGGGTTATTTGCTTTGGTCACAGAAAAAAATGTAAAATGATATATCCGGTCTTATCTTGTGCTGTTTAATTTTGATCAGAGATTCTCAAATGTAGAATAGTCCAATTTGCTGATCTGCTGCAA
Organism: Pedetes capensis; assembly: GCA_007922755.1. Taxonomy (NCBI): domain Eukaryota; kingdom Metazoa; phylum Chordata; class Mammalia; order Rodentia; family Pedetidae; genus Pedetes; species Pedetes capensis. Next base: position 44,613 of record VMDO01006721.1, read on the forward strand.
ATATGATACATATTTTACACATAAAGAAAAAAGACATGAAACTATCTATGCTATCTTTTGTTTATGAGGAAAAGTATATGCCAATTAAACGTTCAATGTGTTAGGAGGCTGTGATCATAGGAGTCCATAATTATAAATTATATACTATTTCAACTCATGTTATATTCCATATTATACCTGCTTCTCTGTCATTATAATGAATGACATATGTTTGTAATTAGTATCCAAGATCAGTTGTTGTTATAAATAGCTATTAGAATCAATCACTTGGCCCCTATTGGCATCGTGCTATATTCATTAATTGAATAACCAAGAAAACAAAACGGAAATCAAAACTATTGTTCATAAAGGTAGTAATAAAATTTGAACTAGTTTCTTTTTTTCTAACACTGATTTTGTCCAGCCTTTCCATGATTTCTTCCTTTATCAAACTCTATTTTTTATTGTATAATGACAGTTAATAAAGCTGGGCTCAGTGGCAATCTTTTTTTTTTTTAACTCAAGAAGCAGGCCAATTTATGTCAGGATACCAGGAAATCATCAATAATTGAGGGCTGTGGTCCTAAAATTCTACCCTAATTATCTTTAGGTTTCTTCAGAACTGCCTTGGAGAATAAGGAGGAACATCACCCTACTGACCTCTGTCTTATGTCTCAAGATGGCTCATGATAGTTCCCAACTAGGAAAAGTTTTGCCCACAGGGGCTAATTATTACATTACAGAGTCATTTTTGCTTCTTACCACTGGGGGAATAGTACTGTTATCTAGTAGGTGAAGCCTAGAGATGCTGCTAAACATCCTACAATGCACTGGACAACAAAGAATTACTCTGTCCAAAATGTCAAAATGGCCACCATCATAAAAGATTAAAGAAATAATTCTATGTCTAAAACCTTTTTGATATTCACTGAATATCAAATGTAAAATTAAATGGCTAGAGCAATAAAGCCTGCAGCCATAGCCCTGTGGCATCCAATCCCATCAGATCTCGGAAGCTAAGCAGGGTCGGGCCTGGTTAGTGCATAGATGGGAGACCGCCTGGGAACACCAGAAGCTGTAGGCTTGGGAGAAGGACCTGGCAACCCCCTCCCAAAAATCAATCTGCCATTGAAAACCCTATGAACAGCAGAGAAGCACTGACAATAGTGTTTCCCCGGTTGTACAGAGGGTTGCTATGAGTCGGATACCGACTCAACGGCACCTAACAACAACAACAACAACAAAAGCAATAAAAATGTGTAATATTATTTGGTATATAAATGAAGACAGATTAAAAGTTTAATTATAGATGTGAATGAATTGGTTTTTTTTTCCTTTTTTTCTTTTTATTAGCAACAATAGTATTAAATGAGCTAAACTGGACAAGTGCCTTGGATGAAGTTTTCAAAAAAAATCGAGATGAAGACCCTACATTATTGTGGCAGGTATTTGGCAGTGCTACTGGCCTGGCCCGATATTATCCAGGTAAGTGTTTAGTGATTCAGAGATTATCAGAGATGTTGTAAGTACCAGCCTCACTGTTTCATGTGGACACTGTTACTTTCTATATTGTAAGAAGATGATTGTGCCACACTACCTGCATGATGAAAATATTCCTCCTTGCATAACTTTAACCTGGTCAGAATCACTTTAAACTGAAACACCTAAGAAGTGAATGGAGCAGTGGGTACCTGGTATCAGGCCAGGCTGCAGTGTGACCGTGAGCAGGTATTCTTACCTATGTACCTAGGATAGGAGATTACTATGAATCCTAAAATAATTCCAAATGTGCCCAGCATTCACCAAACTGTTAGTCACATTAGAGAAAGGAACAGACTTTTTAGAAACTACTTGATATATTTCTCTCCAGATGTCAGATCTACACTTGAAACTTATAACAAAAGTGTTAATGCTGCTCTTTAATCTATAAATATCAGTTTGTTAAAGTGAGTAGGACAAGAAATAAAATGAAATCACCAGGAAAATAGAGCATTCCTCTGTTGTGTCATACTGCATTAATTCTGAGGGCATCTCAGTGATCATATATATTCAAAGAAGATGAGTATATCTTATAAATTAAAATTTAAAAATTTGTAAATGTTTTTATTCATACAAAGGAAGATGAGGAACAAATACTAACTTCTACAATAAAAATTAAAAGTTAATCATTAGTACATCTTGAGAACCTACTATAACTACTTTAAGTGAAATGTCTGTTGGTATTTTTAACCCCTCCACCTTTAGAACTAGCTGACAAACACAAAATGCATTTTCTTTCTCAAAAGCATGACCTGAATTATTTGGAACATGCTAAGTAATTTGACTTTCTAAGGCCACAATGTGACTTTAAATAGAAGAATTCTTTTTTGAGACTTGGTTTATTTAAACATGTTTAACTGATTGAATTAACCATTGTAAAAAGTCACAAGAAGGACTGAATAAAAATCCACTTATATCCTGTTTTGTATTTAATAGCAACAAATAAAGGTCTTTGGGTATTATCAGACTGAGTAGGACTCGAGTTAGGTAAAGACTTTTTCCAGATGGTAGGATCAGTGATAATTATTTTTGCAAAAATGTAGTATGTTAGGAAAGGCCAAGTTTGTATTAAATATTGAAAAAAATAAATTATAATAAAATATTAGTGCCAACATTTGATATGAGAAAAATATCAAATGGGTTGTTACCCTAATAGTGGAATTTCCTCCTTAAAGAAATCTTTTCAGTTTAATGCAACAATTCTAAAAGTCTTAAGTTACTTTACTAAAATATTAATTATTATGTATCAGGAGACTGAAAATTTTGTTATATAAAATATATAGGAATAAAGCAACACTAATACACAAACCTGGTGCAGTAAGCCATTAAGCTTATATTAGGTCTTACAAAACATTTTCAAGTACAGTTTTAAAAGATCAGAAACCTGACATCTTATCAAATAATACACAAATATAAGAATATATTTGTCAATACCTAATAGAATCATGTGGCTTTTACATGTTCAAATCATTACATCATTACAAAATTCCACATATAAACAGTTGAGAGAAAAAAGGAAAGGATAAGTGAGAAAAAATTAGGGTAACGATGAGAAACCAGGGAGAAATGGAAAATACAAAGAGAGATAAAGGGTTGCAGGAGAGAATTAAGGCCTGGTGAAGTAGCAGACTGTGCAAAGGAAAGAGGAGAGAGAGCAGGTGTGGAAGGAAAGATTGTGTGATGAAGGCTTTTCAAAGATACTTATCTTCACAAATAGTAGTTAACTTTTTTAAGCTGACCAATTGTCTTCTATAATTATTTTATTTTAAATACCAAGTGAGGGATGATGGCTTTAATCTTTGTAATCTGACATTTACTCGCTTTATTTTGGAAAAGATCTTTAGATGTTTAATTTGGCTGAGTCTCTGTGATCCTCTCAGACAGTAAGCTGTAGATGCAACCTGTGCCCAACTATAAAACCTCGCTTTTAAGTAGGGGTTTGGCAGACAGATTATCTTATCCAAAGACTGTCAGACTAAATTCATTTACTTGCTAGATAAGACTTTAAAGTGGCCCACCTGACTCATATGGCAGACATTTCATGCCATTTCTGTTTTTATGACTCTCTTGCTGAGTTGGTCTGTATGACAGTAATGATATGCGAGAACCAGGTTTCTTTAGCAAAAGCATTAAGACAATGTTATTTTAAAAATGAATGATATATTTTTGTTTATGCTAAGACATTTTCAACACATTTAACATTTTATCAAGTTGAAAGATATTTTTAAATGAAATAGTTTTCTAAAAATTTTTCAGTAGGCCATACTTCCCTGTCCGATTTTACCGTTTTAATGCAAACAGAACGAGTGTGGAATGGCTCATCCCTGCTTACTATCTATTAAAGGTTAAAAATAGCCTTTATATATCATTTGTCAGTGGAAATAGGATACCATATATACTGTTGTTGTTATTATTGTTGTTATCAGGTGTTGCGAAGTCAGGTCTGACTCAAAGTGGCCCTGTGTACAACAGAACAAAATGCTCCCTTGACACTGTTCTTTGGTATTCATAAGATTTTCAATGGCTGATTGTTTCAAGAGTGGGCTGCCAGGTCTTTCTCCCAATTCTACAGCACCTGGTATTCCCAGGTGGTCTCCCATCCAAGGACTAACCAGGCCACACCCCGAGTAGCTTTTGAGATCTGATGAAATTGGGCACTAGGGTAATATGGCTGTAGACACCATATATACTACTTTTATTTAATTGGATTTTTACTTATGAGAGTTGGCCTTCCTTCCAAGCTCACCTTACTAGCTGTGAGACCTTGGGTAGGTCTCCTGAACTTTCTGCATCCTAATCATCAAATCTGAAAAACAGCTACATATATAATACCTTAGCTTAACCCCTGGCAGTTATTGCGATCAATGAGATAGAATCATGAAACATACTTTGAAAACACAAAACAGTATAGATTTCTACAACAATGCATGTCAACTAGAATAATTTAGTTTTCACTTGGTCTAAGACATTAAAGAACATAATTGAGGTTATAGTCAGTTGATAAGGAAGATGAAATAGAAATGTGAAAAGATACAACGTCAGACAGTAATGCCACATAGTGGGGTTGGCCTGTGACCTTAGGTCATTCTCTATAGGGTTACCAGAAAAAAATAAAAGATGTCTAGTTAAATTTAGGGCTGGGATTTAGCTCATTTGGTAGAGCACCGCTCTGCAGTCTCTGAGGTCCTGAGTTCGATTTCCAGCACTGCAAAATGGGAGAAGGATGTGGCAACCCACTCCCAAGGCAATCCCGAAACAATCTGCCATTGAAAACCCTATGAGGGTCACTATGAGTTGGACAAGACTTGAGGGCACCTAACAACAACATTTCTTTTCATCTGTCAACACACTCTCTGAGACTCTTAGTATCTATGTTTATAACATGGAAAATCACTTTCCTCATTACTTCACAGAATCGTAAGGACTAAGCATAGACTTTTATAATTTTCTTTCTTTGATTCTGTAAGCTACCTGTTTTTATTTTGTTTTCTCAGAAGTCCCTTTTTTTTTTCTCTTTGTGCTGTGGACTGAACCCAGGGCTTTGAACATCCTAGCCAAGCACTACTACTGAGCTACATCCCTAGCCTCACAAGATAATTCTCCCCAGAGTTATTACAAATAAAATGTTTTGCAGAAACTCGAATATTCTGAGTCACAAAAGAGTCTAAACATATTCTTGTTCATTGTTAAGACCTTACTCAGAACTCACCCACCCACTGTGAGGAGGCTAAGCAATTTTCTGGAAGCAGATAGCCAATATACAAATGCTACCTCCACCAGCGGATGAGGTAGTTTTCTTTAGAGATCCGCAGTGACCTCTGGTGAAACAAGAAGGATCCCCATTGTTAAATTGTAAGAATCGTTAAGATAATAAAAAGCATTTAATATATTTCCTGTCCTATTGCCTAGATGTCAGGGAAAGTCAGGGATGCTTAATTACCTGCATGTTTTCATTTATCAGATTAAATATGTAGAAGCACTGGCTTCCAACAAGGAGATCCCTAGAGCTGACATGATGTAAAGAAACTCTCCAGAGCTGATTCTCAAAAGTAGTTTGGTAATTAGAGGAAGTTCAAACTCCAGCATCTGTTCTTAGACTGAATAGTACCTTACTTTCTAATCTGGTTGATGTATATGAAAATAAGCTGTGAAAATAATTGCTATATATATATTTTTTTTCTTTTGGTCTCCTTTTCTTCTTTCTGAATCTTGCTTTCTTCTGTTTCTTCTCTCCAATTTGAAAGAAAGGTAAAATTTGCATTATAATGAAAGTAACATAAGCTGGGTTGAATAGCACATGCCTGTAATCATAGTGACTTAGGAGGCTGAAGCAGGAGTATTGCAAGTTTGAGGCTAGAGACAGCCTGCACAATTTAGTGAGAGCCTATCTCAAAATTTATAATATAAAAACCTTTTATAAGAGGCTGGGAGTGCAGCTTATTGCTGGAGCACTTACCTAATAGTCATGAGGCCCTTGGTTCAACCCTCTAATAACAAGGGATAAAAAGGAACATAATCGTAAGAGTAGTTGCTGATTCATAAGAAAATGGACTTCAACTTCTTTTTATACTTTAGCTAAGTCACATTATACCTCTGTAGCCATTTCTTCACTACTAATTGGGAATGGTTGATGGAAATGATTTCCAAAGACGAGACTAACATTATCTGCTATGTGTATAGGCCTGTAAGTTTTGCTAAATCCACAGTCTTAGTGTTACAGGGTAATTTGAGTGACTTCCCCTAGTCATACTATCATCAACTATGGCTTTGTTAAAGGTATAACCCAACCTGATCCCAAAGTACAGAACACAATGATGGTTACCAGAGACTAGGGAAGAATGTGGGTGAGGGTATGGTAAGGAGAGATGGGACAACATACAAATAAATTCCACTATTTTGTAGCACAGTAGGGTGGTTGTAATTAATATTGTAATGTGTTTTACAGTAACTAGAAGAGAGGATTCTGAATGTGTTCACGACAAAGAAATAATGTTTGAGGTGTTGGGTTTGGTAAATTCTATTATTTGATCCTTATACAGTGTACATGTATGAAAACTTTTGTATCCATAAACATATGCAATTATGTGTCCTCTAAAACAAAATAAAACTTTAAAAGAGAACTAGAACTCATGTGTAATGCCATCTCCATTGATATGTAGTTACTGGAAGATCAGTTTCCTTGATGAGTTTTTTTCCTTTGGAGCTCCTGATTTATACAAATTAACACCAAAGTTGTTAAAACTGCTTTCAGAACTATAAACTTTGTGAATCCTTGTGCATTGTAAAAAACTGTAGGTACAAATTATTCATTTCACATTAAATGCGTGTCCTAAAATTCTACCAATAACTTCAGTAATTGGGAGTATCATTAGAAATCAGTGGCTCACTGAAATGCCAATGTAGGGAATGCTTATTCTTTTAAAATAATTGGTTGCGTTTACAAAGGAAAAAAAATATCATGAAGAAGCAAACATCTACTTCATGTGACATTTTATTGTCTTATTATTTGTTCTTTCTCTACCCTACCTGATGTGTTCATTTCAAAGCTATGGGATTACAAGAAAGGGACATAATGTGTGTTGCACTAATGTTAAGTAGACATCTTGGAGACTTTTTTTTTTGTTGTAGGGGCTAGAATTTTGCTGGAATAAAGTTCAGTAGAACCTGTGTACAAAGATTAAGGGGTGACATTTCTTTTTCCCGTATGAATAGCCAGTTCTTAAATTATGTAAAATGTTTAAATACTAACTTGAGAATATTTTAAACATCAGACAGCACATGACAAGGAAGTCTAAAGAATCCTTTTTAGTTTAGTCATTAAAAACACATTTCACAAATTTCTAGAAAATTGGATAGTTGAACCTGACAAGTAGTGCTTTCAGTGATCCATTATCTTTTAAAATGGCTGATTTTTTTAACTTGGATATTTGTGAATAGACCCATAATTATAAATATATTTAACACATTGGTTGATCACTGGATAAAAAAACTTTAAATCAAAGTGATTATTATTTTTCTTTTCTTTTTAAAGTATTATTAGCATGTGTTCATGGTACAAAATAATAGATTTCATTATAACTTTTTTATACATGTATAGCATGTATTTTTAGCATATTTAACTCCCCATAACCTCTTTTATCACCTCTCCACTCCTGGTAGTCCCTTCTTCTTCCCAAATCATCCTCCTTTTACATTCATGTCTTCCCATTATTTTCTTTTAATTTACACTCCACAGATAAGAGAAACCATGCAATATTTGTCTTTCTGAGTCTAAAACTATTTAGGTGCCAATTATAGAAAATCCACAATTGTGATTTTTAACAGCATGGAAATTTCTTTTTTCACTCAAGTCCATCAGTGATATGTATAGACTGGGGCTGGAAAGGAGGGAAACACAGAAAGAGGTCCATCCTTCATCTCACTTCTCCATCATCTGAGTATGGCTCTGCCCCGGTGTCAGGCATTACTGTTTGCACTCTTTCTTAAAAGACAAGGAATTATATCCTCCTCCTTTCTAAGTGAACTTCCCAGAAGTCACACAGCGCATTTCTTCTTATGTGACATTGGACAGAATTTAGTGGTCTCATGACCACAGTTTCCTTTAATATAGCCATGTACCTAGCTAAAAAGAAGAGGCTATATTGACTAGGGAGGGGAGAGAATATTGGGGGACAAAGAGCAGTACCGTCTTGCTTACTCTGTGGAAATATGTGTTTCAAAGCAGTAAGTTGTTCTTTATCCTGGAAATTTATATCTTTAATGAAAGTTCAGAAGTAATACATCTCTAAATTTAGATGGCAATACAGATCACTAAATGATTAAGTGCCAAATAAATTAGACAGGCTATGGTGATAAGTTTCATACAAAAATTGTCAAAATGAAGAGCTAATTTTGGACTAGAGTCATGGGAGAAGGATATAAACTATGGATTGGAAATGAAATCAATGTAGGAAAAAAGCAAAACTTTTGTGGAGAAAAGGAGGTACATAGTGAAACAAACCAACCACCTAATGGAGGCTAGTGAGCCATTAATGTAGCAGTTTGTTGGAAGAAAAAAGTAATATGAAGTCAAAAAGCTTACTAATGGCAGGTTATGTGTCCTAGGATATCCACCACACATTCTGGTGTGTGTTATGCTGTGATAAAGATGGTATCTGTTCTTGTTGAAAGGAGAAAGGCTTAGGGAAGCCAGGTATTGCTAGGAAAATGGTCAGATGTGTCATTTTAAAGATATGAACAAGGAACCAAGGAGGAATTAAAAATAATTTTTGAATAGAAAAGATGAGGACATCAGAGACTTTACCTAAAAGAAAGGAAAAATAAAGAATTTAATGGAGTGAATTATAATTTTTAGTTCAACTAGATATGGGAATGTTGGGGCTGTTTACCAAAATTAAATATCAGCAGTATTTTATTTTGTGAGGAAAGTGATGAGTTGAATTTAGAACAGTAAAGTTTGATGGTAGCATTCACAGTAGAGTGCAAATAGCTCTAGTTACACCCAGGCACTGGTCTTACATACTGAGGTGTGGGAATTGCTTTGCTATCTGCTATCAGCTATATTATGTTGTGTTGTGTGGGGATATACAGTTCACACATACATGAAATAATCCTATTTTGAAGTTTCCAAATAATCCTATGATTCTGTAGCTTCATTTTTGCTACCTTGTATAACCTCATTTTTTTATCTCAATCTATCTTAATTTTCACAGGCGAGGGTTAGAGTTCCTCATTTTACAATCAACCATGAATCCAATCATAGTTAAATTGACTAAGCAATTTCTCTTATTGTTCACTGTTTAGAATAGTTAAAAAGATGTTAATATGAAAATTGGGAGGTGCCTGTAATCTGACTGAGGGTAATAAACTTAAATGTAAAATATGTAATAAGTATTGCTAAGAAACTTCACTTGTTTAAACTTCTAAACCACCTCTGATTCTGTTCCTTTCCCTTTGTGTATTGTACAATTTCCATATCATATGCCGTTCGTTTTCAGATGCATACAATGAGCTTTGTGCAGTTCATCTTGTGTTCAGTATATATGACTAAGGAAGATTTTAACTATTTTTATCAAACATTTAGATATGTCTTATACTTTGTCAGTTACACCAGTGTAAACTTATATAATTATCACCATCATCTAAAGAGATTTATTGACTTATAAAAACAGCATATGCCCATAGAATCATAGTTTGGTTTTGCTCATTGAGATATATTGTTATCATATAATTTGATTTATTTGCTTACAAAAATGGAGACCTGTTTTATTGTCATAGTTTGCATTTTTCTCTAAGTAGCACATATCTAACATTATTTTCCTATAAATCCTCCCTGACCCATAACTCATAAAATTTACAATGCTAATGCTTATTTTTGAGCCCCCTAATGGCTACTTACAAGCCATGTAAATGATTAAATCTTTGTGTGCTATTTACTTTATTGAATATCCCACTTTATCCACAACTTGTCCTTGTTAAATTCTACTGCTGCTAACAGAAAAATGTCTCCATTATAGGAAAATGTTTTATGTAGTTCATCTTGCATCAGCAGAATTGCCAGCAAACCACATAAGGCTTTTATTTTTAAAGTGACAAGGGTTTACCCTTACCTGTAGTACTATGTGCCAACAGCAATACCATTGTGTCTGATCCCATCAGATCTCCGGAAGCTAAGCAGGGTCGGGCCTCATTAGTACTTGCATAGGAGATCACCTGGGAACACCAGGTGCTATAGGCTTGGGAGAAGGACCTCGCAACCCACTTCCCAAAAAAAAACAATCCACCAGTGAAAACCCTATGAATAGCAGAGAAGCACTAACAATAGTGTTTTGCCTGTGGTACACAGGGTCTCTATGAGTCGGACATTGACTCAATGGCACCTAGCAACAACAACATAGTACTTACTATGTATCTGTATATGATGAGTTTTTCTCACTTGCTTATAAGAAGTGGAGAAAACTTCTGGAAATATTACAGTGGGGATACCAAAGTTACACTCCAGCCAATACAGTGACATCATCTGAACATCAGGTCTCATTGCTCAGAAACAAAATTAGCATTTACAAATTATTTGATTAAATCAAAATAGAGAAGTCTGGGCAAAGGAAGGAAGATAGATAATAAAGCAAAATTCCTGTTTGTGAAGGAACTAGGATATCCTGACAATTCTAATACCAGTAAGTGTGAATTTTCTCTGAAGGTGCTCACAAATGGAAAAGACAGAAAGCTTATAAATATATTAAAATGTAATACAAAAAAAAAGAGATCTAACGAAATTGCTAAAAAATGATCTGGAGTACAAGTTCTCTGACAAAATTATACAAGCTGACATTATCTGCCTTAATGACATCTGGCTCTCTTACTTTGTCATGCAGACCATCCAAAGATTCTACCCTTCCAAGTAGAGATAGTTCATTACATAGTGATATGCTCTCTGCACCTGAGGCAGTGTCTTGCTTATAGTGGATATTGTTATATTGTTGTTGTTAGGTGCCATTGAGTCAGGTCCAACTCATAGCGGCCCTGTGTACAACAGAATGAAACATTACCCAACACTGTGCCTTGCACATTATATTTATGTTTGAGCCCATTATTCAATCTGTGGGGCTCAGTATCCAGCACTGTATCTGACAGTGCTTCTCTGGTATTCAAAGGGCTTCCGATGGCTAGTTGATTTAGAAGTGGGATGGTAGATCCTTCTCCCTAGTCTGTCTTGGTCTAGAAGCTCAGCTGAAACCTGTCTACCATGGGTAGCCCTGCTGGTACCTGAAATGCTGTTGGCATAGCTTTCAGCATTACAGCAACATGAAAGCCCCCATAGTACAACAAGGTGACAGATACATGGGAAATAATGGATATTAGGTATTTATTAAGTTAAACTGGGTAAACAAGCCAAGATAAAAGGTACTGGAGTTGAAAGACAATGTTAGAGTAGAATTTCAGACAATTCAGTAGCTCTAGCAGTCAAATATCTTTGCCTAATTTTTTTTTCCCACATATGAAATACTCTCACCTCCTACCCATAGATGGTCCACAGTACCAACCAGTTAGCATATTTAGCTCAACATTCAGGCTTTCTGGGTCACATTCAATTCTCTCCATCATATAGCGTGACTTTTCTTAATTCGACTACTTATAAGGGAGCAGACTACTTATAAGGGAGACTACTTATAAGGGAGTTATTTTCTCTGTCCTATTCATTCTCATCAGTACCCAAATATATAATATACAATGAATCTGTTGGATAACCACAATAAATAATCCTATTTGGAAAAATAGGGTGAAAAATATTAACTAGTCACTGATCCACTTATCCATCCACTCTGTTAGGGAAGAAATGCAGAGACCTCCTTACCTGCATAAAGCAAGTTTTTCAGTCAACCTCACTGTTCCTGGTAGTGTACTGTAAGGAGCTCTCCCTTGTCTAAAACACTCTGGGATATATCTGAAGGAGTATGCCTGCAGCTAAGCAGCTTTCACAGCTTGCTGTTTACTGATGCAGTTCTAGAGCCCAGAAAGTTACTTTAGGGATCAAACAATGACAGAGTTTCTGCAGACTAGGCTTGTGGTTTTTTTAGTAATACTAACATCAACAACAATGCTGAGTTGGCTGCTAGTTATTTTCTTCTGGTGGATTTCTTACATAAGCAATCCCAGTTCTAAAATTTACTCAGAAAATAATTCTCTTAGAAATAGTCTTTACTTTTTATTTGATATTAGTGTACAATATTCTAAGTTTCACCATGGCATTTCCATGTAATTTTGTTTACTTTGCTCACATTCACTCCCTCATTAAACCTCCATGTCACTCTCATCCCCTCCTGCTTTTTCCCTCCCCTCACTACATATATCTTCTTATACTTTCCAATTTTACAGACATCATTTTTTTCTTTCTAAACTTGATCTGGTGTCCACATATGTGAGAGAACATGCAATATTTATCTTTTTGGGTTTGGCTTACTTCACATAAATGATGATCTGCAGTTCCACCCATTTTCTTGCAAATAACATAATTTGATCCTTCTCTATGGTTGACTAAAATTCCATTGTTTATATGCCACTTTTCAAATCCATTCATCTCTTGATGGACATCTTTGTTGTTGTTGTTGTTGTTAGGTGCCGTTGAGTCGGTATCCGACTCATAGCGACCCTCTGTACAACAGGGGAAACACTATTGTCAGTGCTTCTCTGCTGTTCATAGGGTTTTCAATGGCAGATTGATTCCTGGGAGGGGATTGCCAGGTCCTTCTCCCAAGCCTACAGCTTCTGGTGTTCCCAGGCGGTCTCCCATCCAGGTACTAACTAGGCCCAACCCTGCTTAGCTTCCGAGATCTGACAGGATCGGATGCCACAGGGCTATAGCTGCAGGCTGATGGACATCTTAGAAATAATTTTAATTAGACATCATTTATTTAATAAGGTTCAAATTTAGCCCATTCATATCTCCCTCATCTCAAGAGGAACTTATTGAAAACATTGCTAAGTACAGAAAATTTGAAGATGTAATAAATAGTAGACACTGATTTTTCAGTTGCCGATCTGTACCTGTGGCAGAGTGCTATCTGCCAACAAAGTTCTGTCCTCCCATTTCATTTCAAGTTTCCTTTTGGAAATGACTGCTTGGCTAGGGCCTGCATCTCTTACACTTCCCTTGTGTCTGTATAGGACCATGGCAGGGATAGCTCTCAACAATACAATGTGAGTGAACGTAGTATTTGTCACTTCAAGCATCAGGCCATTATGATTTGGGTGTGTCTTCTCCACAGTCTCTCGTTCCCTGTAGCAGCTGCATCCCCAATATTTTGGTGAACCTGGAAGCCAAGGATTGAAGAAGGTAGAAGCCGTGCTTGCTTTAGGTCTCTGAATAACTGCTTAGAGCAGAATTAATACCCCGGTGATGAATAATATCTAACTTAGATTGTTACATGAGAGAGCAGTAACTTTACTGTGCCAAGACATGGAATATTTGAGATTGTACTTTAAGGCATTTTGTGTCACCATTACTAACATAGAATCAACTTTCTATATTTTCAGTATTTCCAAGATAACACAAAATCTGAAGAGGTCAGCTCTTTGCTTTCCTAGATTCCCTCACTCCTTGAGCTGTGTACATAATACACACTCACTTAAGGAGACTAATGAAACCTGGACCTTGACGTTGGAACCATAATCCAAATTAGGGGCTATGGAAAATCTGCTTGGGGATGATAGTAGTTGAGTAGCTACCCTCGGATTTCTGAAAATTTTGTGACCTATAAAATACAGCAACAATAACAACAACATATAATATGAGTTCAGTGAATTACGTTTTGCTAAAAAACATTTCCAACTGAGCCAAGCGTGATGGCGCATACCTGTAATCCCAGCAACTCAGGAGGCAGAAGCAGGAGGATCTCAAGTTCCAGACCAGAGGCAGTCTGCATAATTTAGTGAGACCCTGTCTCAAAAAGTAAAAAAATGGGCTGGGCGTGCAGCTCAGTGGTCCAGCACTTGCAAAGCATGCAAGTGCAAGGCTCTGGGTTCAACCCCCATACCAGGAAAAAAAAAAAAAAAAAAAAAGGGAACCAGTCCTAATTAATTATATTGGCTTGCAATTCAGAGGATGGTTAACATTCTATAGGAGGTGATGAAGTCAAGCCTAAAATAATGATCCATCAATTAGATCCAGGCAAAGGACCAGGAGTGAGTTTTAGAGGCATTTTTGAGTGGGTGAATTTTATTTCTCTTTATTTTCACAAAAATGTGAAGTCTTTTAGAGTTAGAACAATATATTTGAACACATTAATTGGAAACACAATTAGTTGTCATTTGAACTTGTGTTTCTACCAAGAGAAACAATTCATTATTATTTGCTTTATTATTCCCCAGCAGCTAAAATAAGAAACAGATTCTTTCCTATTGCCTTTAGCCCATATTAATTATGAAATGGCCCTAAAATCTGCATGTTTTCTCAAGAATATTTCCCTACCACATATTTCAGTATTCCAAGTTAATTTGATAGCTGCCATAGCATGCCTTAGGTATCCTAAGCTATCCTAAGCTATCCTGTACAGTAGAATAATATTCCAGTAAATTTAGTAAAAGAAACATCTACAATTCATTTTTCATCAAGGAAAACATTCTCATAAATAATCATTAACACCTTTAATGATAGCACACATTGCAAGTTATTTCTATTTACTATCCAGTCATCCCCAAGTTTTATTGGAAGGCCACAGGGACACCTAAAATGAGCAATATTTCACTTTTTGCAGGGATTTTGAAAAGCACTGGTTTCCTTTCAAAAATTATAGTTTCACTATGACTGATTATTTCAGGGAACTGCAGTGTATAGTTACTATCCATTTTACTATTTGACTTTCCATAATTTTGAGCTTATATAAATAAGACAGCACTTAAATACCACAATGGGATTTTACATGTTAATTAGTAATATCACAGAAGAAATTATATTTAATTTTATCATAATATAAGTATTTTAACTTAGTCTAATCACAATTATTACAGAAAAGTAAATATCTAAGAAAACTTAGATTATTAACATATAATAAGATTATTAATATTTTAAAATATAAACAATCTAAGATTATAAATATTAAAATTTAATGGTCTAGCTCATCATGTAAATTGTAGCCTTTTAATTTTTTTCTGTCCTTAACAAAAGATAGCTTTTATGGAGCATAGTAATTCAAATCAGTTGGTGATTACATTAGTGAAAACAGAAATCCTAGGTGAATGTGCTCTATAAAGAATTCACAAATCTAATTTAAAAATAAATTTAAAATTCCATTGTTATTAAATCATTTATCAAAGTCATAGCTGGCCAATTTCAATTCATGGTTGCTGCTGTTCTGTTGGCAGTGGTACATAATCTCACTTCTGTCATCATCTCTGTGAAATGGTCCTGGCTCCCAAGGCAGAGAGGTCACTGTGATGTCACGTTGGTGGGATTAGCTGGAAATTTACCCTCCGGAATTCCAACTGTCTCACCGAAAGTTCTCCACTACAAAATTGCTTAGGAGCTACTGCTGTCTGTTAGGAGCCTGGTGAAGCTACACAATCTGCAGGAAAATGGAGAAATATAACTGGAACTGAGCTCTAGAGAACATGTGTACAGTGCAGGAAGGCAGACACCAGAGAAGCATTGCATGCTGCAAGAATCCATGAGCTAATGCAAACCAGAAACAGGAGACAAATACCCTTGTCTCATTCAGGATCTTGCATCCTCTGCTAGTAAAGACTGAAGTTGTGCTAGCTGATAATAGAAAACTATTTAAAGGGCCCATTTCCATTTTCATCAAGCAAACAGGCTATGAAATACACATTCAGTGCAAGTTAAATGAATTTTTTAAAAAATTAAGTTTACCATATTAGTTATATTGACTGTGTTAGTAATTGGTTCTTTGGGGAGTGCTATATTTAAACTTACAATTCCATGTAAATATGGCTAATCATTTAAAATGAATACATCATTTTATAATATGGCCACTAACAAGAAGGAAATTTCATAATCAATAAGGGATTTAGTTATATATATTTTTGACATATCCTAATTGGCCAAATTATCTTAGTTGGCTAATAAACCTGGCCCTTAGTAAAGTTATCTGTACTTTCCATAATTCTTCAATAAAGAAAAGGGCAAAGTAGATTCTGTGCATAAGTCATATGAATTAGGAATTTTCCCAAAAGACATATATCTAAACATATTCAAGGAGAGGGCCTTCTTCAGCATAAAATTATCATCCAGTTCATCAGCACTTATTTACCTCTATTAGTTCTAAAGTGTACATGAATGTAAAGCTTTGTAGAATATTTTAAAGTAAATGTAGAATTAATTAGAATAAGTATAAATTGCATTTTTAAATCAATACAATTAAACTAAGAAGGTGTTTTTTTTTTTCTTATTACCACAAAATGATAAAGGCTAGGCTATGAATCTAAGATGGCTGGGATTTAGCTCAGTTGGTAGAGCACTGTGCTGCAGTCTCTGAGGTCCCGAGTTCGATTCCAAGCACCGCAAAACTGGGAGAAGGACCTGGCAATCCACTCCCAAGGCAATCTCGAAACAGTCTGCCATTGAAAACCCCATGAGGGTCGCTATGAGTCGATACCGACTCAACGGCACCTAACAACAACAACAATTTGCATCATACGTGTCTCGCATGTAACATTTTGGGCTGGGATTTAGCTCAGTTGGTAGAGCACTGCGCTGCAGTCTCTGAGGTCCCGAGTTCAATTCCCAGCACTGCAAAAATGGGAGAAGGACCTGGCAATCCACTCCCAAGGCAATCCCGAAACAGTCTGCCATTGAAAACCCTATGAGGGTTGCTATGAGTCAGATACTGACTCGATGGCAACTAACAACAACAACAACAATGAATCTAAGACAAGATCATTAAGTCTGTCCTTGGGTTGCTTAACACCATTCAAGTATATTTGAAAAAAATCGGGTTTTTTTGGAGTTATTTAAAATACAGGTTAACCTTTTAACTACAATTTCAACATGGATTGGCCATTATCAAACATATGAATATGAAGGTTGAACACTGTGCTATTTTATAATAATCTAAGAAAAATGACCTTATATAAACCAAGACAGTATTATATTGAATGAAAATATAGGGATCAAATAATTGTAAGCACAATTTTCATTAGTGGCACATAAACTATCAAGGTAGATTTTCTGTTTAAAAGAGGAAGGAAAATGCATAATCTCTGGGTAGCTAGAAAGACATATAAGCTAGCAAGCTCAGAGTCCCTATGTATGTCTGAAGGTTATTTCTGGAATAATGTGAAGAAACAGTTGATTTGTGTTGATTTTCTTTTGTACTGCTATGTTGTTTTTCAAAGGGACAAAGGGAAAATACCAAAGACATAAAAGTGGTATTTCCTATTTGAACATTCATATAGATAAGTAGAATTTTACATTGATAGTGTTTTGTATTTTTTAAGGCTGTACATTATTTTTGTAGAGCATATGTAAAATTTTGGTTCATTTTCTGTATTTTTTAGCTTCTCCATGGGTTGATAATAGTAGAACTCCAAACAAGATTGACCTTTATGATGTTCGCAGAAGACCATGGTATGAATTCTTAGCTGTTTTTAAAGATGAGATAAATAAGAGGAGGCTATATTTCTTGTTAAAATGTTGGGGGAAATCATTCCATTATTAGGATAAACAATATTCCCTTATGTAAAGCACTGTAGTATTTTTTAAAATAAATGTAATTAAAGGTAAATGGAAGTGACACATTCAAGTGAGGAATGATGATAAATATTATTGAAATGATTCATCAGATTAATTTCAAATAGATTCCTTTAAGTTTTACATTCAATTTCAGCTCAAAATTTCTTTTAGCTTATGGGGATTTTTGTGGAAGGGCTCCCCATTTGCTTGGGGTAGGGCTCAGGCTCTAACAGAGAAACGACTGAGTAGAAGAGAGTTTGCCTCTGGCAGTGAACTAATGAGAACTGGCCCTGAGGTAAGAGCTGCCCCAAGTTACATGCACATGGCTTAGGTTTTACTTTCTCCAAATAGAAGTTTTTATTTGTTTCTTACTACTGAAGCAACTCCTACTCTTAATTCTAAACTTGAAAAATATCAAGAATTCATAACTAGACAGTAGGAAACAAATATCATTTTTTACTATTGTATTTTATTTGAGTTAAAAATATATTTAATGGGTGGATACATCTTTAATGAGTTCACATTAAATACCATATAGTGCTTTCTACTCTGCCTTTCATATCAATTCCTTTGAGTGTATTCATGAGAAGAGGCACTTAAAATCATTTAAAAGGAGACTATTTGGTCACTTATTTTTTAAAACCCCTGTTATTGGATATTTAGCTTATTTCTAACATTCTGCTAAGATTCAGACAAATTCTAACCAACATAATGGTTGACTTAAGGACATGTGTTTTAGACTGCTAAATGCCATGTTAAAAGTATCACAGAGGCGATTTACATGAAGAGCATCCATTTATAATCGCCACTAATGCACATATTATTTTTTAGCTTTATTTATTTTTTGTAGTACTTGGAGATTGAACTCATGGTCTAGCACATATTGTGCAAGTGCTCTACTAGTGAGCTGCACCCCTACCCCATTTTTTATATCTATATCTGCAATCTTCTTGGCTCTGCATCCTGAGTCACTGGAATTAGAGGCATGTGCCACTACACCTGGACCACATATTATTCTTGACAGTATTTCTCCAGTGTGTCCTCTGGAGCCATAAGTTATTGAGTGGAGGCAAAGACTATTATACCACATAATCTTGGTTTAGGAATTGGTTGTTGTATTAGTTAGCTGTCATCGCTGTAGCAGAAAAACTAACCCAAAGAAACTTAGAAGGGAAGAGGTTTATTGGGAACTCATAGTTGGAGAATCGTTCCATAATGGTGACAGGGCAGGGAGGGTGGCAGTGGTGGAAGGGCCTGTGGTATATGAACTCCTGGCATGGTGGACCAGGAACAGAGAGAGACCTGGGCTGCAGGTCCATGATAAAAATCTCCAAAGGCCCATTCTAGGGAGCCACATCTGCCAAAGGCCCACCTGCCAAAGTCCAGAAACTCCCAGGGTGGCACCACTAGGTGGGGATCTAACAATACCTTTGGGGGACGATTTAGGTCTAAACTATAATAGTTGTTTCAAGGGAAATTTAGAAGCTAAGTGCCAACATTAAAAAGCAGACACTATTGAGCCGGGTGCTGTGGCACATGACTCTAATCACAGTGACTCAGGAGGCAGAGGCAGGAGGATCGCAAGTTCGAGACCAGAGGCAGTCTGTGTAATTTAGCAAGACCCTGTCTCAAAAAAAAAAAAAAAAAAAAAAAAAAAAAAAAAAAAAAAAAAGTAAAAAAATGAGCTGGAAGTGCAGCTTAGTGGTACAGCAGTTGGAAAGCATGCACATGCAAGGCCTTGGGTTCAACCACCAGTATCACACACACACACACACACACACACACACACAAAAAAAAAAAACAAAAAAAAAAACACTATTGTACCCTTTCATCTTTTCACTGAGAAGCACACCAAGACCAATAGTGTAGGTCGGATGCTAGACATCATACCAGCTTTGTCTTGTATGGAAATATACCTGCAGTGCTGGCACTTTATCTTCCTAGGGAGAAACAAGCCTGGGTACAGCTTATACACTCTACCTGCTTTGTCAACATATCGTCCTGAGCAGATAGCAACTGTGCCACAGGTTGTCTGAAAACTAATTGACCAGTTATTTGGCAAGCTTCGGAGAAGTTAGATTTAAGAATTATAGGCAAAAAGGCTTCAGAGAAAAGTAGAAAGTTGAATTCAAGTGCAGCCTTTGCTGTTGGGGCAAACAGACCCCTTGTTCCCCATCATTTTGTTGCCAAAGCAGTATGAGCTTTTTGAGGTGATCGCCACCCGCTATAAAATTTATCTGTCCACAACCAATGAAGCATCTGCATAAGATTCTCCAAGAGTCTCTTTAAAACACTGATTCTGATTCTGTAGGGCTGTGGTTGAATTTGGAGATTAGCACTCAGAAATTACAAGTGCTTCTTGGACGGTATAAAGTTTTCAAAGCCACCACTTGAGATTCTTGGTAGTAACATTATATATTGCACGTGTTTTAGTTACCTGTTGGCCTGTTACAGTTTCTTTTGTTCAAGTTGCTTTTCTTTTTAAAGTTCCTAGATCACCTATCTTTTCTTGTATTTTTTTTATTTAAAAATATGACAGTCTGTAACTAATTAGAGAGACTTAAAACTTGGTCAAAAGCTGGAATTCAGAATAACTTCTTTTATCAGAACACTGTCTTTCTGGAAGCTAATTTCATTTGCTACTAGTATTAAAATTTATCTTCTTTTGTTATAAATATCTGGAAAATACACTTTAAATATCACATCTTTGGCATCTCTAATGTTATGTTAAATATAGCTTTTTCTAGTGGACATTTCAGAATGTGAATAAAAGACCCTTGTGTACTTAAAGAGATCTGTTAAATATCAACACTCCAAATACCAATGTTCGATATATTGCAAGACAAAAAATACTGATGTGGTATTTGTTTCAGGTATATCCAAGGAGCTGCATCTCCTAAAGACATGCTTATTCTGGTTGATGTGTGAGTAGCTAATTATTAACTATTTATATAATAAGAATATCAGGGATTTTGTACATAATATGTTGAGAATAAGAAATGTATGTTAACTTGAAAAATACAAAGAATCACTGTGAAACTTATATATCCAGAGAGAGAAGCCATATTTTAAAAAATTAAAAAACAACAAAAATTATTTTATTAAAAAATGGGAAAAATCTCATTTATATCTATTCTAGAATGGAGAATTATTGCATGATTTTATAGTCTGAGATTTTTGAAAAATTACTTCTTTTTTTCAATTTTTGCTTCATATTTTGAGCGAATATTAAATGTAGAGCTGTTAAAACTATGCAGTTTCTGCTACAAGAAAACATAAAATAGCATCATTTTGTTGGCACTTAAATCATTAATGATTCTATTAGCTTTTAGAAATTTGGCCACAAAATAGATAAATAATAAATGTATTAAATGGTAGTATGGGGACTTTTTCAAAGAACACATTGATATACAAGGAATATTTCCAAAAAACTTTGTATTAGTCACTGTACTTACTATTATGTCATTTCAATTTAAGATATATCTGTCTGTAGGTGAGTCTATGATGCAGAAGTGGAAGTTAGTTGCCTACAGATGAGCCCTACAAATAGGGGAGGTCATGGAAGATCATAGAACATGTAGAGACAAGAAAAATAAAAACTAAATCTCAGAGGGTATCTGCTTTAAGGTGCAGAACAAGGCATTTGTCCACAAATCTATTATAGCACTTATTATGTGGCTTCAGAGTGATTGGTTTAATCAAGCCAAACAATAGACTCCCTAAGTCAGTGCCTATGCCTATTAACCTTTGTAGCCCTCACTTCTAACTCTGCTAACAGAGCTGGTATTTAATACTTATTTCCTGAATGAGTGAACATGCTGTGCGTATCCATATGGTTTTTTAATTATCACTTGGCATGCAATTTTTGATAACTTTAGTTAAAAATCTATACATACCGATGTTTCTATCAAAGAAAGGCAAGATTTCTTATAATTTCAACAAAATCAAAAATTTCTGACTTTTTCTACTGATTTTTTTAAAAGACAAATTTGTTATTTGAATATTGTGTAAATGATCTATAGTTAGGTTGTAGGTTATCTTCCTTATGATACTGCTGATTAAAGAACTGGTGAGTAACGTGTGGATTTATTTCTGTTTTTAGGAGTGGAAGCGTTAGTGGATTGACACTTAAACTGATCCGAACATCCGTATCTGAAATGTTAGAAACTCTCTCCGATGATGATTTCGTGAATGTAGCTTCAGTAAGTATGGGATGGCTGCATTTTCCCAAATTACACCTGCTATTCTATCTCTCCTTGACTTTAGATACTGTATGTTTTTGTCTTAGATAGGCTGAGGTATCTGTGATGTATTACAAGCTGTTTTACTAAACTATTGCTTAGTTACTTGTTCTTCTATACTTCCATGCTAAGATCCCCTTTGAGATCCTAAGGGTTTTCCCCTTGAGGAAAGCAATTAAAACAATGAATTTGAATAAAAAAGCATTCTTCATATACCCTTTCACTTACAAGAGCCTGAACAGGTACTGTGAGCACCTTGATTCATTGATACCTCTGGGATACCTTGGAAGTAATATCTTGAGATTATGATTTGATGGTGATTTTCTATTTATTATAATGCTTCTTTCTACCCTGGACAAATTTCTGGAGTATATTACATTTCTCAAGTATGTTTTTCTTAATAAGACAAGAACCAATAGATAATTGAATGTGCTTGGAACCACCTTAGACCTTCTTACACATAGCTAAGAAGTACTGAACTATGAAGCAAATGTAACAAATGCATAGAATTTAAGCAAAGTATTTCATGGTCATTTTCTGGCAGATATTATTTCACATTTGAGGTGGCTATATTCATAGAAATGTGGGTGGAAGAGGAGAAATTGGGTGGTGGGAGGTATTTTGGATTGAGTATATGAGAGTGGACCTGTCTCTGAAATCACTTGGAAGGAAGAAGTTAAAGTAGCTGGTCTGCAATTAATTATTTTCCCTTCCCTGGAAGGATGTTACTTGGGGTATGGGGAGGCAGTATAATATAGTATAATATCATGTCAACTGAAGCTCTATGGAGCTAGATTAATGATATTTACTAAGAGAAAGAGACTTTAATCCTAAAATACTATTGCATATTCCTGGTGAAAGGTCGCTGTAGCAAAAAGAACTAGAATCTACAGCGCAAGATTCTCAGGAAAATGTTGCAGTTATATAATTTTCTGGAGGAATAAATTGGAGATATTTCATAGTTTAAATAAATTCATAAGGAGCCCTGTGAAACTCTTGTTGAGACTTCCTTTCATATGGGTGGGAGGGATGTGTCTGACACATAAAGAAAGGAACTAGGAAGCTATTTATCTATCTTTCATGTCCAGAACTATCTGCTTGATGTGAACCTTAGAAATTCTTTAGCTTGTCTTTGTCCTTGATGTTATTTAGTAAAGCTTGGTGCTGCCTAAGATCTCTGATTCATGTCAGTCTGATTTGACAGTCTGCCCTTCTGCTGTTAGTTCATCACTTGTGATTTCAGCAAAACACAAACAAGTAAAATGTTATGCTTGATCAGAAAAGATAGTTATTTAACTTTATGTGTATATAAACATTTTAATTACGAAGGTATTGGAATGACTGTTAACAAAATATTTTCTTTGATATGACTAAAGAAAAAGGCTCAAATACATTATATTTAGTGCAGCTTTGGAATATCTAGTGAAATTTATTTAAAACCAGCAGATATTAAATATGAGTAATGTCTTTATGTGACTTCTTTCAGAAGCTGAACTTCAGTCATGATTCAAGTATAAGCAGTGTATTTTGGAGGTGATCAGAGGAAATGCTAATAGTTAAAGAAGAAGGGAGTGAGGCAAGGGAAGGGAGGAAGCCAGTTAAAGAATCTTAGTTTATGGGAACTTAATTGTGCTGGGAAATTCTGAAAGCCGTATAGAATATTCAATTCGGAATTATCCTGCCCTAACCCGAGTTGCTGGAGTGTTAGATACCAGCTTTCCTCACGTGCGGGCAGAACAGAAGCTGGCCACAAGAGGGAGTACTGAAACAAGAAGTTGTACATAGTGTGGTTAGTAGTTGGTGGGCAGCCACTCTATCTGATCAGTGGTTATTAAAGATGGAGATTTGTCATTATTTTTAAAGAACAAACAAACATAGTATGCCAGGATGGTGGGATTCACCAGGAAGGTGAAATCAAGGTCATGATTTATTTTCATCTTTACTTCCCTTCTAATACCTTTCCTAATTTCCCTATACCCTTGGCTAACTCCTATGCTAGTAACTTGCTTGGGGTGACCCCACTTTTTCCCAGAGGCCTCTGAATCTGTGGTTTTTCTGCCCATTCAAACAGTGGTTCAGCAATTGTCCAAGATATCACCAAACTGGAAGTGTTTGAATTAATCCTCTGAGTTCCATGCATATTCCATCTTGACCACATTATAATAGCAACTCTCATGATAATTGATTAATTAATTAATTAACATGTTCTACTGACATAGGAAACTCCAATTATCCCTACAGTAACTACAGATTTAGGTATGGAGAAACTCTAACTGTCCCTTGTAAGCATATTCCACCCAGGCCCTCCCCCTACATACTTAAAAAGCACACTTACATTTCAGCAGTCTGCAGCCATAGCACCCTGGCATCTGATCCTACCTGATCTCAGAAGCTAAGAGGGGTCAGCCTGGTTAGTCCTTGGATGGGAGACTACCTAGGTATAATACCAGGTGCTGCAGGCTAGGGAGAAGGACCTGGCAGCCGACTGTCGAAATAATCTGCCGTTGAAAACCCTATGAATAGTAGAGAAGCACTGACATAGTGCCAGGCATGGCACATATCGGGAGTGTTTCATCTGTTGTACAGAGTCGCTATGACTCAGACCCAAATTGACAGCACCTACCCACAACAACAATGCCTGCAGCCATAGCCCTGTGGCATCCGATCCCATCAGGTCTCAGAAGCTAAGCAGGGTTGGGCCTGGTTTGTACTTGGATGGGAGACTGCCTGGGAACACCAGATACTGTAGGCTTGGGAGAAGGACCCAGCAACCCACTCCCAGAAATCAATCTGCCATTGAAAACCCTATGAACAGCAGAGAAGCATTGATAATAGTGTTTCCCCATTGTACACAGGGTTGCTATGAGTCGGATACCGACTTGATGGCACCTAACAACAACAACAACAACAACAAATTTCAACAGAGACAAGAAGTACAGACTTCCCAAGTGGATCCTTTTGAGTTATGGTGACATTGGACATTCCTGCTTCTCCCCCTTGGTCCTCATGTTCATGTTCATATTTTCTGAAGACAGTCTCAATGGAGTAGAGGGGAGACTTAATTTGCAGCCTTTGCCAATTTTCATGATGTAAATATACCATGGCCAATTTTAAGCTACCAATTTATGGTCAACTGGCTTTAAAAATTCCTGAAAATTTAAGCATTGTTTTTCATGAACTGATACAAGCTCGCTCCAATACGTAGCACCATGGTTCAAAGAAACTTGGTTCAAACTACATATTGCATCTAGGAAGACAATATCCTACATCAGATTGTCATCTCCAAGCTGGAGTCTAAGTTGCACATTTAAAGGAGACTGTCCTTGATGTTATTTAGTAAAGCTTGGTGTAGCATAAGATCTCTGATTCATGTCAGCCTGATTTTACAGTCTGACCCTCTGCTGTTAGTTCATCACTTAAGATTTCAGTAAAATGCTATACTTGATGTCTCAATGATCAGAAAAGATAGTTATTTAGCTTTATTTTTATGTAAACATTTTATCAGGCTGGGGGCCTCTAATGATGTAGCATATGGGAATTTCAGTGGATTCTTTGGTCATTTGTCCATTATTTGACTTCCTTTTGATGAAAATAGAATGTTTCATTTGAGAATATATTATGCAGGATCTGATGATGATAAGACATGCAGTATGTAAACTCTGAGGATTAGTGATACTGGATGAAGCCCTTCAAAAAAATAAAGAAACTCATTACTAGGATATGTGTCAATAACAAGAGAAAACAAATCTTGCCCCTTCTCTAGAGAGGTAATGTGCAATACCATAGTTTTTTTCATCAAGTTGTTGACCTTATTTGAGAGGTGTTCTTATATTGAGGACCCTAGATTGGACTATTCCAAATGGATTGGAATAGCTACATGAAATGGTTTGAGGACCATGTGGATCTCTTCTCTCTTTACTATTCATTTGCTCCATTCAGGGGCCCCTTTTGTAAGCACCACAGTTACTACATACAGAACTAGATGACCTCTAATGGAAAAATCATCACATCTACATGTTGTTTAGTACCTCCTCTGGTGATGACTGCTTTTATTAACAGTGATGCTAGACAAAACTGACTTGCATACTTTATGTCTTCTCCTGTGATCTGTCCTTTGCTTCTGCTCCCAAACATGTTGCCTGAAGAAGTCTTTGAATTTCAATCCTTCCAGGTCTTTGCCAACCCAGCTAAGCCACTTGCCCACTTACCCCTGCACAGAAACACATTTTTGTGGTTTTCATTTTCTTTCTTTTGTCTTCTTTTCTTTTGTTTTTCTCTATTGGTCTGAGGATACTTGTTCCTTGATACCAAGCTTATAACCAGATGTCTTTTACCTCAAGCCTAAAGATTCCTTGACATCCATTTGTTCTATGGCATCTTTTCCTGGTATCTGCTGGTTCATAGAATTTAGAGCTCATGGTGTGTTTTGGTTTGGGTTTTGTTTTCCTGGAGCAAAGACTACACTTTTCCAAGTGATGTGTGTTGAGACTTGGTGTTTTTGTTGGCTAAAGCCATAAGAGGAGATGGGAGTCCAATAATGAGAAGAGGAAACATCATCTTTATGGTGGTTAGGAACAGAGAAGTTGCTATCTTCTAATTAAAGGGAATAGGCTGGGGTTTAGCTCAATTGGTAGAGTGCTGCTCTGTACTCTCTGAGGGCCAGGGTTTAATCCCCAACACCACAAAAATGAGAGAAGGATGTGGTGATCTACTCCCAAAGCAATCCTGAAACAATCAACCATTGAAAACCCTGTGACGGACCCAACGTAAGGGCATTTAACAACAACAATCAGTGGAACAGGTAATGTCTGCCTGTCCAAAGAGGATAGTGAAATCTGGAAGTTGTGTGTTCTCTTGTGCATTGACTCAATTCTCCTCATTGTAATCTTAAGGTCCCATACCTTTCTTATTAGTACCTTGACTTTTGCATAGAAACCTGCCAAGGATATGAATGAAGCCTTTTTTCTAATTCTAATAGCCCAAAGCAAATGCTGAGCCTAATTTCTATCCTATGTTGACCTCCCCTATATAGGAAATGAGAATCTCCTTATTAGCTGTAGTACAAGTCTTTGCTCTTAGGCCATATTGGCTGACCTGACACTGTCATCTTGATTCTTATTGTCCCCATGTCTCTCAAAGGCTCAATGCATCCTCTTCAATCTACATTCCATTTAGATCACTACAGATAAAAATCTTAGCAATTGTGATGCTACAGCATCTGAGGAGTATTCTTGGCTCCAGTTATAACTGACACACAAAGTTATCAAGGAAGTCTTTGTTGCTGTATGGCTGGTAAATGATTCAGTTCTAGAATCCCATCCTAAAGATCTGCATACTATGGCCACTGTTGGTATCAACATAGATTGAATTTCTCCAGAAAAAGTCACTGAGACAAGAATTCAAGTTTAAATGGTTTAATTGGAAAGCAACTGTAGGAAAGACTGCTAGAGAAATGTGGGAAATAAACAAGATAACTAATAAATGATCTAATAAATGATTAAATCTCAGCTGGGTGCGGTGGTACATGGCTGCAATTGCAACAAGTTTGAGGCTAGATGCAGCCTTAGTAAGACCCTGCCTCAAGATAAAAATGTAAACAGATTAATCAAACTGATTACCATTCTGAGTGAGTGGAGCTTATTCCTCTGCATAATTATGGGTGCTAGTGTAGATTACAAGAACGAGAGTTTAAAAAGGCTTTCAATTTCAAGAGGAAAATGTGCTGGAGTATATAAAATTGATAACTGCTCCCAAGAGACATTAATTCCCTGGCATCTCCAGCCCACCATATAACAATAGCAGGGCTGGGGTTTAGCTCAGTTGGTAAAGGGCTGCTCTGCACTCTCTGAGGCCATGAGTTCAATCTCTAGCACTGCATAAATGGGAGAAGGACCTGGCAGCCCACTCCGGATACAATCCCAAAACAATCTGCCATTGGAAACCCTAAGAATAGCAAGGAAGCACTGACACAATGCCAGGTATGGCACAGGGTCAGGGAGTTTTCATCTATTGTAATTAGGATCACTATTAGTAGGACACAACTCGACTGCACCTAACAACAACAACATACAATGATGGCAGAGGGTTGTCTACAGTCTTGGGCACTTCCAAGGTAGATAGGCAGAATAGTGTAATGTGACATGTTTCCTCAGGCTGCATGTGACCATTGGGATCATGAAGTAGAGCAGCTGGGATGACCTGAGAGTCCTTGGCTGGTACCCATGGCAAGAAATTAGGCTTAACTACTCAGCTATAGTTGAGCATATAATGGTAAAAGCCCAATTGACATCCGTCACTATAAGAGGCAAGCAATTGACAGGAGATTAAAAGCTGGTATGTTGTTGTTGTTGTTGTTAGAGGCTGTTGAAAAGTCAGTGTCTGACTCATATCAACCCTGTATTGTTGTTGTTGTTGTGTGCCGTCGAGTCGGTATCCGACTCATAGCGACCCTCAGGGTTTTCAATGGCTGAGTACTTCGGGATTGCTTTGGGAGTGGATTGCCAGGCCCTTCTCCCATTTTTGCCGTGCTGGGAATTGAACTCGGGGCCTCAGAGACTGCAGCGCAGCGCTCTACCCACTGAGCTAAATCCCAGCCCCAACCCTGTATACAACAGGCAAAACACTATTGTCAGTGTTTCTCTGTGATTCATAGGATTTTCAATGATAGGATTTTCAATGGCAGATTGATTTTGGGGAGTGGGGTACTGGGTCCTTCTCCCAAGCCTACAGTGTCTGGTGTTCACAGGCTATCTTCCATCCAAGTACTAATCAGGCCTGACCCTGCTTAGCTTCCCAGATCTGACAGGATCGGATGCCACAGTGGTACACTACAGGCTGAAAGCTGGTATGTTGTTGTTAGGGACCATTGAGTTGGGTCCAACTCATAGCGACCCTCACAGGATTTTCAATGGCTGATTGGGGATTGTTTCAGGAGTGGATTGCCATGTCCTTCTCCTGTTTTTTTTTTTTTTTTCTTTCATTTTACATTGTTGTTGTTTGCTTGTTTTGCGGTACTGGGGGTTGAAACCAGGGCCTCACACTTGCATGCTTTGCAAATGCTGTCCCACTGAACTGCATCCCCAGCCCATTTTATTACTTTTTGAGAAAGGGTCTCTCTAAATTATGCAGACTGCCTCTGGTCTTGAATTTGCAATCTTTCTGCCTCTGCCTCCTGAGTCACTGGGATTATAGGCGTGTGCCACCGCACCCCACTCTTCTCCCATATTTGTGGTGCTAGGGATCAAACCTGGGTCCTCAGTGCACAGCAGCAGTCTACCCACTGAGCTAAACCTCATCCCAAAAGCTGGTACCGTAGCATTTAAATGCTGTCCATTGTTTGCCCCTACATCTATCAATGACCCCAATAAGTTCCTTCGTTTACCAAGCTAACAGTTAACAGAATCTCTTCTCTGAGATTCCGTCTGTCTGAGCTGTCTTGGTCTGGCATAAATGACATTCTCTTCGCATCTCCCCTGGGGAAAGTAGTTCACACAACAAATGGAAATAAGGATAGGGCACCACAGTATTGTCGCAGTTAGAAGAAGTGAACAGTGCTACTAATAAATATGTTTTAAAAGAATTTCTGATTAAGTATCCTTTGGATGAGTGTTATACCTTCAACATTTGGCCAGCAAATAATGGTTCTTTCCTAGTTAAAGAACTTAAATGTTATTGACTTGATGATTCTTAAGGCCAGACAAATTTTAAAGACCTATTGCTACTCCTAAAAAATTCTTATTTTAAACATGTATTTCTTCAAACAAAATTGCTAAATAACTGCTTAAGCATAATTACTAAGAACCAAAATTGCAAGATAATTGCTAGTAGTTTTTGTGGAATCAAGTTAATAGACACTTTACTGATGAACTGATAACTCTTTGTGAATCCTAACTTGGGTATCCTTACTTGGCATGGCTTGAACATATGAACTCAAAGCATATAGGAAAATAGAGTAAATTACTTGTGGGGAAGAGAGGGAATGCATTTGATGAGGAGGTAATATATCTTGATACTTTGAGTTAAATATTATGAAAATATCTCAGTTATATATTTAAAAATAAGGAAGAAAAATGATCTTGAAACATTAACAGCTCATGAAAATTTTAAGATAAATATTAGAGTAAGATGGCTGAAAGATGAAGTCTAGAGATTTCTCACACTATTTCTATAGAAAGGTGTTGCTGGTCTCAGCTCTTACCTCCTCCTTAAGCTTGCTTAGTGTTGGTTATTTATGTTAGTTGTTTATGGAGACTAGATTTCTTTTTTGTCAATTAAGCTGTGAATTTTTTGGTGTTTACACATATTTAATTTAATTTAATTTAATGTTAATTTTATTATTTTAGAATAATCATTAATACATTTTCTTAGTTCAGAACACCCTAAGTGATTTTTAAGAGATCATTTTATACCTGACATATATTTGCCCTTCAGGAAATCAGCATAAATAATATAAACAATACTCACTTGACAGAATTTTTTTTTTTTTGAGAGACAGTCTCACTATTTAGCATAGGCTGGTCTTGCAATCCTCCTGCTTCAGTCCCTTGGAGCCCTGTGATTAGGGGCATGTGCCGCCATGCCCAACTTCTGTATATTTTTATGGTAACAAATGTAGTCTCCTCAAAAACCTTGTGAGTTAGATAATGATACTGTGCTTGATTTCATGGGTAAGGAAATAGAAAAAGTTCTAGCAACTTTTCCAAAGATGAACACAGGATTGGAAGATTAGCCATATTCAAGTCTAGATTTAACAAAAAAGGCATGAGGATGAATCTTTAAGAAAAGTATAAAATAAGTTTGCTGATTTTAAAGTTAGAGCTTTTATACTGAAGTAAATTCTAAAATAAGATAGAAATGATTGGGTTATAAAATGAAAGAAAAAACTCTGTAAAAATATAAATTTATTCCTTTTTACAAAAAGGTGCTATTACACATCTGTAGGAGGAAATTATTTTGAGGAAATTTGCTATATTTTGGCTTGAAAAGAATATTTTAATTGGATTATTCTTATATGTGAAGATATACCTAAATATTATATCTGAGTTATATACTTTTGCATAGATAGTATGATTTTCTTTTTATATATTTACTTAGTTCCTTTACTATGCATCTTTTTAGCCTATCAAGCTTCATATTCTTGTTTACATTTATATAATATCTAGTGTCAACCACATTAACTTTACAATTTATAAAAAATTGTTTATTTTTATGGTTACTTTGATTTATGTATAGACTACCTGATTGATACATTTAAAGAGAATTAATCCCCCTTTTTTTTCAATGGGGTATTGGAGGGTTGAACCCAGGGCCCTGCACATATTCTTCAAGTGGTCTACCACTGAACTGCAACTCCAGCCCTTTTTTAAATTTTTATCTTGAGGCAGGGTCTTACTAAGGCTGCATCTAGCCTCAAACTTGTTGCAATTGCAGCCATGCATCACCGCACCCAGCTGAGATTTAATTCTTAAGCATAGAAATTTAGCAATTTCCATGGAAATTCTCAGAGAAGAAAACTTCAGAATATATTTAGAGTGATTATATGGTATGTATGTGCATGCACATGTATGCCAGAGTATTTTTTCTTTCTGAAATTTTTTTGAAAGTTTAGGAAAACAACAATAGAACATTTTTTTGTGTAACTTTAGTGATGCATCCTAACAAAGCACTGAGGACACTGGAGAGCAGGTCTGTGATTAACCTTCATGGTCGTTTCCACCCAAAGCCCTAATTTATGTGCTTATACCTAAGAACACATCAGTTATCCAGAGGCTCTGCAAAATTAACACTTACTCTAGGTTGCCTATAACCACCAGAGAGAAAAATTAAGCAGCCTCTCATTTTAATGTTTATATGTCAAAGTTTATTTTTTAAAAGTAATTTTAATGCCTGAATCATGTATAAGATGTCAGAAACAATGCTGCATCATTTTTGAGTGTTTCCATTGTCTCCGGGGCTGTTCTTTCTTACAGAAAGGAAGCCTGCTGTTAGGCAATGTGTAAATGTAAACATAATGTAGCTGTTTCCCTACTAATCTTATTATATGCTTTGATAGAAGTCCTGGTAGATAGTAGGAGCAGCAATTGAATCACAGCATGTTCTGATTTACAGGCAAATTTTCAAAAGTTGACACAAGGAGTGGAATTTTTTTTATCAATGTGAGGGAATTTGAGCTTTAGGAGTAAAATACTGAAGTCAGTGAATGATGAAAGGAAAATGTTTGCTGATTGTGGACTACAGGTTAAAAGTTAACAACTAAAGGAGATCTTCCCGTTTTAATACAATCATACATTTCCTTACTTAAGAATTAGATACAAATGTGGGATGGGCACCTGTGGCACATGCTTGTAATCCCAGTGACTCTGGAGGCAGAGGCAGCAGGATCCAAAGCAAATTTAGACCCTGTCTCAAAATTAAAAAAAAAAAAAAAAAAAAAAAAAAAAAAAGGGCTGAGCCCAGTGGTGGCACACTTGCCTAGCATACTCAAGGCCCTACATTCAACCATCAGTACTGAAAAAAAGTTAGGTATAAATTGTTATGATTATATTGTTGTTCGGTGCCATTGAGCTGGTGTCCAACTCACAGCAACCCTACGTACAATAAGCGAAACACTATTGTCAGTGCTTCTCTGCTATTCATAGGGTTTTCAATGGCAGACTGATTTTTTGAGAGTGGGTTGCCAGGCCCCTCTCCCAAGCCTATAGTATCTGGTGTTCTCAGGCAGTCTCCCTTCCAAGTACTAATCAGGCCAGACCCTGCTTAGCTTCAGAGATCTGACACCCCAATGCTACAGCTGCTGGCATGATTGTGTTAAGGACCTTTTTTTATTTCTAGAAGTTTTTGTAATTTTTGATCGTTGTAAGATGCTGACTTTGATTTCTTACTAGGAAGAAATAACCAAAGCATAATTCATTAGAATATCTTTCAATCACTTATAGCAAGAATTTTTTAAATAATTTCTCTTTACTTATTTATTTATTTATTTATTTATTTATTGTCTTTGGTACTTAGGGTTTGAACCTTGGGCCTCACACATACTTTGCAAAGCATTCTACCACTGGTCTGTACCCCCAGCTCATTTTATTTACTTATTATTTTTTCTTTCAGTCATGATGTCACTGAGTTAGGCAGCCTGCCTCTGACCTTGAACATGTGATCCTCCTACCTCTGTATCCTGAGTTGCTGGGATTATAGGTGTGTGCAACTGCACCCGGCTCTGTAAAATAATTTCTAATTCTTACCCAGATTGTACTCACTACACAACAGTTCTAGAAGTAACAGATTATAAATGCGGGTACAAAGTGAGGAATGAGAAGCCACAGCAAATCAGAGAGTGGAAGGGAAGGTGACCCTCCACAGATTAGAACATTTCCTCTCTCTGTAACTTCCAAAAGTTGTGGATTCCCTGGTTACAGGCCTTTGTGTGAGATGGGTCTGTGCTTATGTTTCCAAGTAAACAAAAATAACTTTGAATATGAATTTCTACAAGTTGAAAAAGTCTTCATTTTCAGTAGGATGTGGATCATGGAAACTAATACTCGGCCTGCATTGAGCAAAGAGCAGAATGATGCAAAGATCCTGTGACACGTTGTAGTTGCATCAGCATTATCAGTAAGGCCCACCTGGGTTATTAGCCTGCTGCTCACTCCTCTCACACAGTGCTGCGTCTTTGATGGACTGATAGACTTGCATAGGAAGAATGTGCAACCTTTGAAACGCCTAGTATTGTGACCTTGTATAAATTACATAAGACTTATAAATCATAGTTTTCTCTTCTTTAAATTAAATAGGATAATTTAGCCTGCTAAAATGGCATCAAGTACCAAATGAAATGCCACATGGAAATTACTTTCATATTTTAATCATTATTCTGGTTACTGTTCTTATTGATATTATCATCTTCCAAAATTCCTCCACCAACCGTTAGGAGGCAGTTCTTCATGAATCTCTTATTTCTTTAAGTCTAAGCTTTAACAGCAAGTTGCTCAGATTTTTGTGTTTTCCAAGATAGTGGAGGTAAAGTTTCCTCTTCCCCAGAAAAGATTTGCATGGCAGAGTAATGAAAATACTGTCTCTGGAAGAGAGATCTGGTAGGTTGCTGGCATCTTTAATGTCATGGGATTTCTTGTCCCAGATCACGTCTCACCATCTGTGTTGGTGACCCTGGCCCTCCTCCTGTCACTCTGTGGTGGTTGGGGTTTAGAAATCTTAGGCGAACAAGATGTTATCTGACTATAGCTGTTGCTGTAAGTAATAAACTATCCTTTATCTCTGACCCAGAGGGTTTATACATTTTGGAGGGGGGACTATTATCTATAAAACCATAGGAAGCTAATTTATTGGTTTGCAAGTAAAGTAAAATCTCAGATGTTTCAGAGTTCCTGACTTGACTGTTTGATACCCATTGATATCAGAGTAGGGTTTTTCTAAAATATGAAGTCTCACCGTACAGGCAAATTAAGGCACAACTTCAATTGTTCCATTTCCTATGAGCTTTAAATTTCAGTTTACCTTCTAAAATATGCCTAATGTGCTCCAGACAAGGATATGTGTGTGTGTATGTGTGTGTGTGTGTGTATGTGTGTGTATATATGTGTGTGTGTATATATATGTATGTGTGTATGTGTGTGTATATATATATATATATATGTATGTATGTGTGTGTGTGTATATATATATTATAATAGCACCCTGGCATCCAATCCCATGGATCTCAGAAGCTAAGCAGGGTTGGCCTGGTTAGTCCTTGGGTAGGAGACTGCTACCTGGGAATACCATGTGCTGCAGGCTAGGGAGAAGGACCTGGCAACCCTCTCTAGAAACAATCCACCACTGAAAACCCTACAAATAGCAGAGAAGCACTGACAGTAGTGCCAGGCATGGCACAGTGTCAGGAGTGTTGCATTCTGCATTCTGCTGAAAATAGAGTTGCTTTGAGTCAGACCTGACTCCAAGGCACCTAATGATAACAACAATATATATATGCGTGTGTGTGTGTGTGTGTGTGTGTGTGTGTGTGTGTATATATATGAACTTTCTTACTCAGCATATGATAATTTGGAAATTGTTTTACAATTTGAACTTAAAAGGGATTTCTATTCTCTGCAAAATCCAAAACACCTTACCTAGAAGGCCTTGTCTTTGCCAGAGTCAATAAAAGGAAAGACTCGTGGCCTGCCAAATGTTTTGTGACAAAGGAAATCTAGAAGAGTAATTTCTTTTCATATCTGAGAAAGCAGTTATCCATCTAAATTTCAAGAAAACTTTATGTTGATCTGTTTATAGCAGTGAACACAAAGATTGTAGTTTATATCCATGCCTGTTAAATTGGGGCCTGTGGCCAAGCAGCAGGAGTATGACCTGGCAGTTCTGTTAGGCAGTAGTTGTTGTTGTTAGGTGACCTCAGGTTGGTTCCAACTCATAGCAACCCCATGTATAGCAGAGAGAAACACTCCCCGAATACTGTGCCGTGCCCAGGACTGTGTCAATGTTTCTCTGCTATTCATAGGGTCTTCAATGGCGATTGTTTCAGGAGTGTATTGCCAAGGCAGAATCTCAAGAAGCTGACCTAAAGAGCCAGAATCTGCATTTAGCAAGTCCCCTAAGTAATTCCTGTTTTGGCTTGATCACATGACTGTTAATTTTATATATAACTGATAGACTTCATGTCATTATGGAAGATGAAATCAGGAAATCATCATATATTAACAGGAGACATTTTACATCATGTGGGGCTTGTTTATAATTCATGTCTATCACTGACTTAGATTTTAAGATCTTGGTAATCCATACAATTCTTAATACTGTGGATCTTTTTATTTTGTTGCCATTTTGGAGGCAGCAGAGTAATCAAAAAAATAGGAAGAAGTCATGCCCTAAAAGTCACTAAATGAACCAAAGTTCTTTCTTCTTATGTGCTTGTTTTTTTTAAAGATAAAGGTTCATGCTTTTAAAACTTATCTTCCTTTGAAAGACACATGAAGAAATTATACACTGTGAAGAAAAGACTGAAGAAAAGGACAAATACAGGGCTTATTATAGCAGGGCAAAACAATGAAGGTTATTTAGTTTTAAAAAATAGATGCCGGAAAATAACATAATTGCTTTATAAATATAAGGAAGTTTATAAGAAAGTGTTGACAAGCATAATTAATATTTTTTTCCATTAATTACATGGTACACTAAGTTTTTGGCATTTGGAAATAAGTTGTATGTGCAGTTTTAGAAATAGCAACATAATATTCAAGGTGAGGCAGAAGTAGTACCTTTATTCTGAACTGAGCTATAGTTTTTTAAAAATATAAAAGTTACTGACTTAATTGCTAGGGCTTCACAATGTAGGAAAAGACTCATGTATTTCACTGATTATTGATTAAGATTTTTCAAATTATATTTATTCACTTAAGTATAAGTAAAGAGAATGATTTAGGGTGGCCTGAGTTATAGATACAGCAAAATTGTTGTTATTTAAATTATCATATTTGCTCTTCTGTTTGTTGTTGTTATTAGGTGCGGTTGAGTCAGTGTCCGACTCATAGCAACCCTACGTACAATAGGTGAAACACTATTGTTCATGCTTCTCTGCTATTCGTAGGGTTTTCAATAGCTGATTGTTTTTTGGTTTTTTTTGTTTTTTTTTTTTGGGGGGGGGGGTAGGGGGAGTGTGTTGCCAGGTCCTTCTCCCAAGCCTATGGCACCTGGTGTTCCCAGACAGTCTCCCATCCAAGTACTAACCAAGCTGGACCCTGCTTAGCTTCCAAGATCTGAGAGGATTGGATGCCACAGTGGTACAGCTGCCGGTGCTCTTCTATTTAGTGGGCTAAAAATTCAAAAGAAACCAAAATGTAAATGAAAATAGATACTATAGGTACTTATTAGTAGAATGTGGCATTTAGCTCAGTTGGTAGAGCATTGCTCTGCATTCTCTGAGATCCTGAGTTTGGCTCCCAACACCACAAAAATGGGAGAAGGACATGGCAATCCACTCCTGAGGCAAACCTGAAACAATCAGCCACTGAAAACCCTATAACGCTGTGAGTTAGACATGACTCCATGGCACCTAACAACAATAACATGCACTTTAATCTTGAGTGTTAAAGAAAATCCCTTTTCAGTAATTTCCTAAGGGACTAAAAACAATCTTGAAAACTTTGATGTAAATACTATAGCTTGGAAAACGTGCTAAGACATGAACTCTTTTCTAATGTTAAATTGTAAGGGACTTCATCATAAAGTGACAATTTGCATATGTTCTCTTACACATTTCAGGTACTATTATTGACATTTACTTTTTCTCACATTCCACCATTATGTTTCATAATTCATGCTTATAACACCCTTTCAAATATATTTCAGAATGTTTCTTCACTCCCTTATGAAATTTCTCCTGCTCAACTCTGTGCTCTATTGATAATTATCTTTATTCAACTTTTTTTTTCATTAACTTATAACATCAGTATGCCCTGTGTTTTTGAAACATACAAATTTTATCTCAGTAGAACTCAGTGGGATCTGATGTAATTCTTTCAACCCTCATTGATAACTTTCACCAACTGGTTTTGTTGATTCCTGGTGCCATTTCAGTTTAAAAGAACTCATTGTGATGTTAATAATCTTGCTTATAAAGCATATCTACCCTTCCTGTTTCGTGCATGTCTTATAGATGTGGACAGATTAGAAATCACTTTGGTTTATTGTGACATGAATTTTGATGCTTCTAAGTCTAGCTAGCCTCCTGCTTATCCCTCCATTTTGTTCAGGCCTTTGTTCAAGAGGCCCTCTGAGGCTGCCACGTCTCAGAGAGTGTTTCAGTGTAGTTCCTTTGTCACTTTGGGTATTCTCTATCACTTTATCTCACTTCATTTTTCTTGCTAGCATTTGTTTTCACCTGATATTTTATAAATGTTTATTCTTTGTTATTTTCTATATCTTTGCACTCCCTCCCTTTGAGTTTAGAGACACTGTTTTATGTAGCTGTTACTGTGCATAGAATATTTCAAGGCATATAGTGGGCATTCCTGAACTGATACTACTATTTTGTCAATCATAACAGTCCTGAGAAAATGTGCAACATAGATGTCAAGATTTTATAACAGATGCCAATCACTGACAATTAACTTTGTTTTCTTACACGTCCAGAGTCATCCTCACTCATAGTATTATAGTATGTCTGTACTTGGTAAACACATTTTATACGTGTATATCATTTTCTGTGTTGTTTAAGCACACTGAGCTGTGATCCCAGTACTACTACTGTTTTTTTCAAGTAGGGAAAAATTTCCGAGTAATCAGCTTCAGGTATCATGAAAATATTGAATGTATTGGTCAAGTCTGCGTCACATTATTGTAAAAGAGGGATAGATCAAAGAGTCTGTGATCATTGGGTTATTTCATTAAGATTTTGTCTTCAGGAGTTGGCATTCAAATTTCCAGAGGGCTATGAAAACAATATTTGTAATAGAAATAATGCTAAGATCATTATATCTCAAGAATGATAGAGTCAGAAAGAATTGTTCATATTTCCAACTAGACAAGTGCTATGGAATCAGTATTGCACTACAGTAGGTTAAAAGATGGTTAAGAAAATACAAATGTCAAATATAGATGAGCAAGGACATCAAATATGAATTATTTTTGAAGGAGAAGAGTAACATACTCTCAACTGCTTCAAATTCATCTAAATGCATATACTTAGAGAATTAAAAAGTTTTCTGTATTAGAAAATAAATAGAATTTATTAAAATGATACTTGTACTTATTTAGAAATCTATTCAACATTTCAACAAAGGTAAACAGACTGAATATTGAGTATGTCATGATTCAAGTTAATTGAAATATTTAAAAATAAAAGCATTTACTAAGACTTCAGATGTATAATCATATATTTAAAAGCAAACACAAATTTTGTCTTTATAATTATGTACTGTATTTATAACAAAGCAATTCTGTTTTCTCTTGGTACCATTTTCTTTTGATGCATACAGAATTAATTTTTCCTTTATGTAATTTTCTGATTGTTAAGCTATTAGATATAAGAACTTGAGGGACTTTCCAAGTGATACAATACAGACCTTTATTCCAGAAATGAGGAAATTAAAGTTCAGAGGAGATAATTGAGTCAGTTGTGCCCATGATGCATATTAGAAGCAGGGTCTGGACTGGACCTGGTTTTTCTAAATGGATTTAAAGTATAGAAAATTCCTTATCAATGTGTCTCTGTTTTATACAATGGGCCAAGGAGACAAATCAATAACCACTGCTAAGAACAGTACCCTCAATTTGAGGACATGAGTGACCAAGATCAAGAGTGTTATAAGTGGATGTACCAAGGGCATATCTAACTAGGAGCATGACCATACATTCTGGTTTTCTCTGGACAGGGATTAGTAATAAAATTAAAAATCATAAATTCCCTAGAAGTATTTTTAATAATACATATTTAGGAACTGTATTAAAAGTAGAGAAAGAATATATGAATATCTGAGATACATCTAGAAGAGTTCAGTTGCAGAACTAATGAATAATTCTTCCTGGAATGAAAAGGGGACCACAGCGAAGATGTCAGTTTTCTAACTTACTGGTAAATGCACTTTTAATCTGTCAGGAATATTTCTTCTTTCATTTATTTTTTATTTTTTATTTCTTTATCTTTTTCAGACATGGTCTCACTAAATTGTGCAGGCTGCCTCTGGCCTCTAACTCACAATCTTCCTGCCTCAGGCTCCTAAGTTGCTGGGATCAGAGGAATGTACCACCATGCCCAGCTGGACAGGAATATTTCTAAAGTTCAATAGGAAGACAGATGTGGAAAAAAGAATCATGACAGGATGTGGTATTTTACTCTTCTGGTATTAAAATATAAGTCAAAGGTGATGAAAATCCTCAGAAAAGAGTGTTTCAGATAGTCTGGATTTGAGGTTGAGCTCTACTCTCAGTGGCTGTGTGACTCAGGGCACTTTGCATCATATTATAAGCCTCATTTTCTTACTTATCCAATGAGGACCATATTAAAACTAAAACCACAACTTATTAAAGGTAACATGAGTTAAAGCATGTTTAGCTTGATACATGTGAGTCTCAATACATGTTAGCTGAATTTTTTATTATTAATATTAAAAGCTAAGAACCTAACTAGATAATTAAAAGTCAGGAATAAAAGTTATAGAAATACATCCAAACTCTTACTTTATTATAAGAAATGTCTGAAAAAAACAATTATTTAATAAGAGGGAAATTTACTTTTTTAATAGTGCTTGTGGTTTGAACCCAGGGCCTTATACTTGGTGGGCAAGCACTCTACCACTGAGCTGCACCCCTAGCTTCTTTTTTATTTGTTATTTTTAGACAGGGCCTCACTAAGTTGTACAAGCTGCCTCCGCCCTCAAACCTGCAATCCTCCTGCCTCATCCTCTCCACTAGCTAGGATTACAGGCATGTGCCACAGCGTCTGGACAAAAATTTGCTCCTTGAGAAAATAAATAAATTGCATGTCATTGTACTGTATTGGGAAAAATAAATTCCACCATGCCTAAACACCAAGATGTAAAGTTAAGCAAAAGATTAAAAAACATGAAACACCAA
Source organism: Pedetes capensis (assembly GCA_007922755.1). NCBI lineage: Eukaryota > Metazoa > Chordata > Mammalia > Rodentia > Pedetidae > Pedetes > Pedetes capensis. Next base: position 85,134 of record VMDO01006721.1, read on the forward strand.
TAGAGGTTATAAGTGAGTATTTGATTGATAGATTGATGGATGTTTTACCTAAGTAAAAAAATTATTTCAAAAAATGATAAAGGAATAAGGTCAAAGGTTCAAATTAAAAAGTAAATGACAAACTGGAAGCAATAGGACTTATAATTCACAGAATTGTAAGAAACTTGATGTACAAGGTAAAAATTCTTTTCCCATGCAATCAAAGAAATTCAAGAAATTTAAATATTTAAATATCTGTTTTACTTACAGTTTAGCAAATAAAAATGTTAAGTGTTTGTGGAAGCACAGTGAGACATTAAGAAACAGTTTTAATGTTACTAGTGGAAAACTATTAATTAGATTTTTGTTAGATTAAACTTCTATTTGCTAATAAGTTAGAAATACTGGACATCTTTGTTCATTTCAATCCAGGAAGAATTATTCCTTAATTCTACATCTCTACTACTCTAAATGTATCTCAGATATTCATATATTCTTTTCTCTATTTTTAATACAAGTCCTAAATAGTATTAAGAGTACTGCTAGGTAATTCATGATCTTTAGTAATGTTGGTGACGTGATTTTAATTTTATTACTAGTTCTTGTCCAGGGAAAAACCAGAAGGTTATAGTCATGTCCACAGTTAGCGATGCCATAAATGTCTTCACATAGGACTCAGTCTGGAAGTTATCAGCTACTTTCTTCGGGTTCTAGAATAATAATTTTAATGTAAATTTTAGTTTCACTTTTCCTATGAAAATTGAAATATATTTTAAATCATTTTATTTAAAATTATTTTTAATAGGAATATATGTATAAAATTTAAGTATAACCAAGATTTGAAGAGAGCCTCTGTTCGTTTTCCTTTTATTTTCCTATATTGCCATCTGGTGGTCGAAGTGTAAATAGCATCTGATACTATAATTTGTGATTATATCAAATTTTAAGTAGCTGGGCATGTGTTGCACATCAATAATCCCAGCGACCCGAGAGGCAGAGGCAGGAGGATCTAGGTTCAAGTTCAGAGGCAGAGTGTGTAACTTAGTGAGACCCTGTCTCAAAAAATAATGGGCTGCAAGTGTAGTCCAGTGGTAGACCACCTACAAAGTACGTGTGAGGACCTGGGTTCAACCCCCAAGCACTATCAAAAAAAAAAAAAAAACCCACCATATATATATATATATGAATATAATTATGTTTAATTATTCATAATTAATTTAAGCAAATCATATAATATGAATTTGTTTATGTTTAATTTATATAAATAATTTCACTAGTATTTTTTAATTTAAAAAATACCTGTGTTCCAAAGCAAGCAGGCCTGAATTTGAATTCTTACTTTTGCAGATTGTCTGCGCTGCTTGAGCTCACAATTTTGTACCATATTTATTTTACGTGAAGAGAGGAAATTTTCATGTTCTGTGAAATTACTTTGATACTAAACAACTTCTCAAAAACCAAGGGATAAATTAAGTTTATTTTACCCACTTACAACTGCTTGCTGATTCCACGTTGTACATAGTGCTCTGAAGCAGGTCTTCCTTTGTAACAGGTTAGAGTCCAGGGAGAAAGACAACAATCTCTGTGAGGGGAAGGGGTAGGAATTATAAGGCACGATAAGTGGACAAATAAATATTCAGTGGTCCATTTCTCTCTCTCTCTCTCTGTGGTTCCAAGTAGATGATCTTATCTTTGGGATTTCTTTTGTCCTTAATTCTTAGTACTTCTAGGGTAAAACTACTTGAACTCCATTCACCCTTTCAGAGGGAAAATTGGTGCTCCATGAACATGTGTGATTGTAGTGGCCACTCCTAGACAAAGGACACTTTCCAGGGACTTTATATGCTCCTTTGACTTTGGTGTGTTATGTTGTTATGGTCTTATTGGGTGCTAGTTGAGTTAGTGTACAACCCATAGCAACCCTATGTACAACAGGCAAAACAGTATTGTTAGTGCTTCTCTGCTATTCATAGGGTTTTCAATGGCTGGTGTGCATAGGGGAGGGGTAATATTTGATTGTTTGAATCTGGGATTGATATGATGGATGGCAGAGTCTTTTTCTCAGAAATATTTTAGAGAATGATTTCTTATTCAGCAGAAGATAGCAGAACCAAAAGAGATACTAGCCAGGTGCAGTGATGTACACCTATAATCTCAGTGACTGGATGCTGAACTAGGAGGATCTCAAATTCAAGGCTACCAGGAGCCTGCATAACTTGGGGAGACCCTAACTCAAAGTTAAAAATCAAAACAACAACAACAACAACAACAACAAAAAAAAAAACAGAGCTAGATTGGTAGAGCACATGCCTAGCATGCATAAAATCCTAGATTCAAACCCCAGGACTGCAAAAAGGAAAAAAATAAACCATAAACTAGATACTGCCTTTATAAAAAACAAGAGTTTGCCTTACTTCATTGTTGTTGTAGTTAGGTACTGTTGAGGCAGGTATGATTCGTAGCTACCCTATAGGGTTTTCAATGACTAATTGTTTCGGGATTGTTTCAGGAGTGGCCTGCCAGGTCCTTCTGTTTTTGCAGTGCTGGGGATCAAACTCAGGGCCTCAGAGTGTGCAGAACAGCACTCTACCAACTGTGCTAAACCCCAGCCCCCTTACTTCATTAGAAAAATTGAAAATCAATTTTGGCTCTAATTTGTCTTTTAATTGGATATATGGACTTGATTATTTACTGGGAAGGTTTTTGGGGAGCGTTGAAATACAGTAATCATGGGTTTCTCAAAACTATTTCAAGCTAAACTCATGCTTGAGGTGTGCTTATGTCATGCCATTAGTAAAATCTCCTTTTTCTTTTCTTTTTTTTTTTTTTCCTGCTGTACTTAGGGATTGAACTAGTATCTTCACATACCTTGCAAGTGCTCTATCACTGGGATGCACCCCAGCCCCTTATTTACTTATTTTTTTAATTACTGAAGCAGGGTCTAGCTAAATTTTGCAGGCTGTCTCTGGCCTCAAGCTTGCAATCCTTCTGCTTCTGCCTCCTGAGTCACTGAGACAACAGACATGCACCACTTAAAGTTCACCAAAGTTGACATTGCCTGCAACCCTACCACTGTGGCATCTAATCCTGTCAGATCTCAGAAGCCAAGCAGGGTCCAGCCTGGCTAGCACTTCGATGGGAGACCACCTGGGAACACCAGGTGCTGTAGGCTTGGGAGGAGGACTTGGCAGCTCACTCCCAAAACAATCAGCCATTGAAAACCCTGTGAACACACTGGCAATAATGCCTGGCATAGCACAGTGTCGGGGAATGTTTCATTTGTTGTACATAGGGTCACTATAAGTCAGACCCGTTTCAAGGGCACCTAACAACAACAGTAAGGTTGATATTATTTATATGAATCTTTGTCTTTAATTTCAAATATGCTCTAATTTCAATATTAAGCATCCTAATGGGATTTAGCTCAGTAGGTAGAGCCCTGCGCTGCAGTCTCTGAGGCCCCGAGTTCAATTCCCAGCACCGCAAAAATGGGAGAAGGACCTGGCAATCCACTCCCAAAGAAATCCCGAAGCACTCAGCCATTGAAAACCCTATGAGGGTCGCTATGAGTCAGATACTGACTCGATGGCACCTAACAACAACAACAATGTTTTTCTACTAAATAATTTTTAAAATGATGGAGTTATAGTTCAACATCTACTCTATGCCAGACTGTATGAGAGGTATTCTACACATCTCATTTGAATATTTTATTCGTCACCATTTGGGCAATATTTTTATATTTATGAGTGCACAAAGCTAACAATATATTGCAGAGCTAAAGCACAATCATCTGCTTATAAGTCAGTGACTTGATTATTGATTAACATTTTACACTGGCTTTTAATTTTCTCAAGCCCCACATACAAGACATTAAACAGAAAATCCTTACATTCATTTGGGAACCATTCACTGAATATCTTTTACGTGCCAAAGCCTGAAGATACAATGACAGAGTGGACATTTTCTTTGGCCATGTGAGCTAGTAAGCCAATTGAAAAGTCTATCAAGATAAAGAAATGGGAGATTACAGCTGTTAAGTGTGATATAAAAAAGATATAGATTGAGAACTTACAATTGGTGGTGTAGTCTGGTAGGAAGATTATGAGAGCCTTTCATGAGAAAGAATGTTGAGCCGCATGGGACAACAGAGTGAATGGAGGAAAAGGGTGGAAGGTGGAGAAATGGCGTGTATGGTGGGAGGAGAGCTGTAGGCAGTAGGAGTCAGGTCTGTGGAAGCATGAGAGGAAACCTCCTGCTGGGTAGGGATACCCAGTGCTCTGGCTTTCCACCCGCAACGCTCATGTTCACCCACAGTCTTCTCTTCTCAACAGGCTCACACAGATTCTTCCCTCTCAGTTGTTCTAATCAGGGGCCCGTGGGGTTGAATTTTCTTGGGTAGGAAAAGGAGTTGGTGTGATGTTAATTTGGACTTATGACTCTACAGTGTTGAATATATACATTCAAAAGAAATAGTAATGGATAAAAAAAGCAGGGCTCCTTAAGTCGATCTTTTCACTCAACCATACACAATTTCAAAGATTTGTAATACTATATTATTATACCTTCACTGTAAAGTTTTTAATATGTGACTTTAATATCTGAGCACACCTTACCAAAGGCAGCCATTTTGATTTTTGAAAATAAACATGCATATCTGCACAAACACACACACACACACAAATGTGCGCACTCATACACACATATGCACAGATAAGTCTAAGATGTCTGAAATATATTCTTACCCAATTTACCTTTTAAAACTTGCCACCACTTTCCTAGGAGAATAAAATTTGCTATAGGGAGTTATACTTTGTAAGTTATTCCTTTCTCTGCATTATTTATGAGTTTTATTATGAGTACAATTGTAATATTTCTGTTATACACCACTGAATTTGTATTTAGTGAATTGAAGTTAAATTTAATTAGTTTGTATTAAAGTGGATTAATGAGATGCTTCACTTTTCTGTGTTAAAAGCAGGTCAAGGCCAGATGAAAGACTCCAGGCAGTACATTATTCAGTACTCACTTCTGCATAACTTGTATCTTGATGATGATTCGTGGTTTAAGTAAATCAGTTAATAACATTTCCTGGTAACCATTTCTAATAATTCTCCAAGGGCAAATGTTTCCCACTTAATGTATTGGCAAACTACTTTTTTTCTTACTAACAGAGAATTCTCATATTCTTTTGTTTTCAAAATGGAGCACCTAGAATAAGATTGCGTCAATTAATGGAATGAAAAGACAATGAATGAGGCAGTAGAACTGGTCATATTGATTGAAAATCCTGTGCTTTCAGAATTTGAATTTATAAAAAACAATAAGTAAATATATATAAGTAAATATATATATATATATATATATATATATATATATATATATAAAACTATATTTTCATACATCTCATGTACCTGAAAGTAGTGTTCATTATAAAAATGAAATAGGATTCAAATTACTTACCTTTTCAGGACATTTTACTTCCTGTGTCATCTCTGTTCTCTTCAGACCTTATATTATCCCGATCACTTCACCTCATTGTTCATTAAAGAGGAGAGCCACACATTGCAACTCTCCCATCTGTTCCCATACTGCCTGCACCTGCACCTGCCTCCACTCTTCTTTCCTAAAATAAAGAAGTCTCAATGCCCATTTTCCTAAAAGGATTTCCCTCAATATGCCATCTGGATCCTGTCCTTCCCACCTTGCCCCAAACTTTGTTTTTCTCCACTTTTCTATTTCCTGCCATCCTTTTCTTCCTTCTCCCTTCATCATCAATCCTTTTGTACTACAGCAACCTATCCCTCTAAAGAAGTTTTTCCTTGACCCTATGAAGTCCACCCTGTAGGTATCACCCTGTTTTTCTGCTTGGCTGCCCAGCCAAGGCACTGTGAAGATTTGCTAGGCATCTGCCACCACCTTCCACTTGCTCTGGCCCCCACCTCTTAAAAGTCTGGGTGAGTTCAATGGGTAGTTTTAAGTCTTCATCTTCTCTGTCTCTGAACCACAATGCCATCTTTTGATACTTATTTTTTTACCCTCTCATCATCCCATGATTTCCTTCCTGTCTCCCTGAGAACTCATTAGTTTTTTAGATACTCCTGTTCTACATTAGTTATTCATATTGCTTTAAGCCAAATTTCTATGACAAAACCATATATATATGTGTGTGTATGTATATGTATATGCATATATACATACATATACATACACACACACACACACATATATATAATATGTATACAATATATATACACACATATACACACACACACGTGTGTGTAAATGTATGTCATTGTTAGGTGCCATCAAGTCAGATCCGACTCATAGCTATTCTATGTACAACAAAGTGAAACACTCCTCAACACTGTGCCATGCCCAGTACTATGTTAGAGTTTCTCTGTTATTCATAGGATTTTCAATGGCTTTTTTTTGAGAGTGGGCTGCCAGGTCCTTCTCCCATTTTTACAGGTCTGGGGATGGAACCTAGGGCCTCAGAGTACACAGAGCATCACTCTACCAACTGAGCTAAACCCAAGACTGTGTGTGTGTGTGTGTGTGTGTGTGTGTGTGTGTGTGTGTGTGTGTGTATTTAATCCCCCATGTGTCTGTCATGCTGTGGGGGCTTGCTTGTTGCTGTGATGCTGAAATTTGTGCCATCAGTATCTCAGATACTAGCAGGGCCATCTATGGTGGACAGGTTTCAGTTGAGCTTCCAGACCAAGACAGACTAGGGAGAAGCACCCTGCAGCCCACCCTGGAGACAATTAGTCATTGAAAACCCCCTGAATAGCAGAGAAACACTTTCAAATATAGTGCCAGAAATGAGCCTCCCAGGCTAGAAGGCATTTAAGAAACAACTGGTGAAGAGTTGTCTCCTCAAAGTAGAGTCGCCCTTAATGAGAGGAATGGAATAAAGCCCCTAGGGCCTCCTATTACTGATGTGGCATGACTCAAAATGAGAAGAAATATAGTGTCTACAACAATGGGCTCAAACATAAAAAGATCATGTGCATAGCAGTGTTGGGTAGTGTTTCATAGGACACTATGAGTCAGTTCCAACATAAAGCCACCTAACAACAGCAACAACAATAATGTATGTTTAATATTTAACCATACTTCTTTTGAGCCTCAAACTTTAGATGTTATCATTTCTTGACATCTTTGCTTGCAATGTCTCATATACAATGAAATCTCTCCCTAACTTGAACTCTGTGCTTCTCTTCCCTATTTCTCAATTATCTCTAATCAGCCAGTCCGTCAGACACCCAGAAGCCCATGTCAGAAATGGGGCAGTTACTCAACAGAAGGCTGTGCTACTCATTCATGTGCTAAATCCTATTTATTGTTCCTCTAAAATGTATCCTCATCTCTCCATTTTCTCACCATCTCTACAAGTAACAAAACTACTACATATGTTCAATAGGTGGCTGCCATATCTTCCTAAGTATTCTACCTCCTTTAAATTTTGCTCACCTCAATTCTGTTTCCCACAGAGCAGTCAGAGTGATCTCCTAAACTTCCAGATTAGATTATTTTGTGTTTGGCATAAAACCTGCCAGCTACTTTACATTTGACTCAGAATAAAATCCCTATCCTTTACCATTTCTAGTATTCCACACATGATCTAGCTCCTGCTTCCTTTTTGAATTTCTATATCCAGTCCTTATATGTGAAGAAGCTATTGCCTCCTCTTTATGTTGCTTTAACACTCCCCACCACCAGACCTTTGCACATTATGTTCTATTTGCCTGGCAAGTTCTTTCTCCATGTTTTTCATGGGAACATTTCCCTGAATCACAGGAAATGCTGTTTCTCAGGGGAATTGACCCCACTGCTCATAGTCCGAATTAGAAACTCCTCCTCTGATACTGTCTCCCAGAGTATAATATTACTTTAAAGAACTAATCATAGTTTATTGCACAGTATTGAGATGCAGTGTGAGAGTAGTTGAAACTACAGACTCTTACGCCACAGTGCTGATTTGAATCCTGACTCTCACTGCATGTTAGTTATATGGCTAGGGACAAGTTATTTAACCTTTGTATGTGTTGTTTCCCCAAGGATCAAATGAAGATAATGATAAGGCCTATCCTGTAAGGAATTTGCAAAGAGGAAATGATTACAATTCTTAGAGTATGTATTAAATTCATCTCAGAGTAAATACTACATGTTTGCTTATAGATATATGCTATATGTGAGTGTGTGTGTATGTGTGAATAGTTTACCTAAAGTCTGAAATAAGACTATCACTTTTTATGATTCTTGACTGTTAGCAAATCTTTGCTTATTGGATTGATTAATCTTGTAGTGCATCTTATAATTAAGTTCAGTGATCTTCAAAGAAAAAAATGCTATGATTGTAAGAATATGTGATCACTTGTGACCCACCTATTAAAACTATTTAATTATATGCTTTTCATTTGCAAATATCCTTCCATGTTTTGTCTGTCCAGTCTCCTGACTTCTAGCAAAGATATTTTTTTATTATTCCCATTTTGCACTTGTGATGATCTGGACCCTAATGGCCAGAGGATGTCACTCAGATTATTTGTTGTTGTTGTTGTTTTTAGGTGCTGCTGAATCAGGTCTGACTCATAGCAACCATATGTACAACTGACCAAAACACTCCCTGACTCTGTGCCATGCCCAGTACTATGTCAGTGCTTCTGTGCTATTCATAGGGTTTTCAGTGTTTGTTTTGGAAATGGGCTGCCAGGTCCTTCTCCTGTTTTTGCAGAGCTGGGGATCCAACCCAGGGCCTCAGAGTGCACAGAGCAAGCACTCTACCAAGTGAACTTATCCCCAGCCCCACTCAGATTGTGGAATTAATAAATTATGGGACAATTTTTCTCATCTTAGTATCCTGGATTGTATTACAGCATGTTATTGTTGTTATTCTTTTGGAAATATCCAGTGCATTTCATGAATACTTTTTATAGAGTTGATGCAATTATTTTAGTGATAACTTTTCAATTCTCCATTCTGAGCAGGTTTCCTTGGGGTAATGTTCTATCTTCTCATAGCCTCTTGTTCAGAGCCTCATTACTCGTGCCAGTAACTATCTGCAATGATCTGCTTGGCCTTCCCCATCCCTCAGTGATTCTCCTGCACTCTTTATGTAACCTGTAGAGTGATATTTCTAAAAGGCTACCAATTGTCCTTTATTCTTTTATATTGTTTTCTGGTTTTAGCCCATAGAAAGACTCTACCATTAAATTCAAAACTACTAAACATCTATTCTCATCATTCAGTGAACTCTTTTTTTAATCAGCTTTTCCTGAGAGGCATCTAAAAATGCTTACCTTTCCCTTGCGTCTTGTTCAGGGATATCATTTTTGAATTCTGAATACATGTCATTGTTTTTGGATTAATTTTGTCTATATGTTTGTCAAGTTTGAAAACTAGAAGGCACCTCATATAACTCAAATCCCAAATTTATAAACAGGAAAACCAAGATTTCAGACAATGACTGGCTCAGGATTACGGTATGCATTGGAGGCTTGGATGAAAACTTGCTTGATCCTCAGTCCACTTTTATTACTTAGACATTTTTCTTTTTAAAAGAGAAAGCAGTGCACTGGGATTGAGTTGAACAACACACAAATTGGATGAAAATCCTATGGTTGATTTTAATGTTCACTTACATATTCTCTTTTGTATCTTTTGCAGTTTAACAGCAATGCTCAGGATGTGAGCTGTTTTCAGCACCTTGTCCAGGCGAATGTAAGAAATAAGAAGGTGTTGAAAGATGCAGTAAATAACATCACAGCCAAAGGAATAACAGATTATAAGAAAGGATTTAGTTTTGCTTTTGAACAGCTGCTTAATGTAAGTATCAGTGCTACACCTTTTTCTTTTATTGGATTTTTGAATTATTGTACCTGAATTTCAGTAACCTGAGAATTATTGCTCTCTAGGGTCTAGTGCTATTTTTAACTTATTTAGAGAGAAAATTTACCAGATGGATACATACTACTGAAGGATCCAGGCAGTAGGTATCTTTGAATCTATTTTTATTCTTAAATCCAAAGCCCAAAAAGTAGATACAGTGAAGATTTTCTTTTAGATTTTTTGTTACTTCATTTTCTTCAAATTATGTTTTTTAAAAAATCATTTGTAAGTAATGATTTAATTTGGAATTTGCACATGAAAAGTAATTGGCCTGTGTAGATGTCATTTTGTTTTTCATATCTCAATTGCTACAATATTTATCTTGGACACTTAGACTTTCAATCATTAAATGGTCATTAGAAACATTTTGGTTTTAAATATCTATCTTGAGTCTTTAAGCTTGTTATTCCTAAGTAATCAAAAAGGTTCTAATGGTAACATTAAAGCAAGCAATAAGACAAGTCCCAGAGCAGGAATTCCTTCTCAGTGAGGATTTCTCTGAAGAGCCCATCAAAATCTACACTTAGGCTGTCAAGCCCTGGCATGATTATTGCCTCTTCTTACAGCATTTTTGAACTGCACACAAGCATTTTCAAATATTCATGTCTTCTCCTTCATTTTGAACTACTTGAAAGCAGGGACTACAGTTGAGTATTTTTATCTCAGTGGGGGACACAAAGCAGGTGCATCAGAGAATGGTGCATGGAATTATCCATAGAAGCTGGCACACAATAAACCACATGAAAGTGCCGGTTGCCAGGTTGGTATTGGATTCATGCTGATTATTACTATAATCAATGACTAGCACATATCTATTACAGAGTCAGCTCATACCTTTTATCATATCTTTTGTGGCATTGAATACATGAACCCTTACATCTGGTCTTCTTCTGAAAGTTGGACTTGGTTGGTCCCCGAGTGAACATTCTAGACACAGTTATTTGAGATGTCTGATGGGCTGATAACATTATTTCTTCACTCAATCAATGTTTGTCTAGTGAGTCTCGGCTTTCTGTCTTGGTCCTTGGGTTAGAATTATAGAAGTAAACCAGATCTTCTGCTCTCAGAAAGGTGTAGCATAATGGGCTAAATCACCATTCGCAATAGTGTGAAAGTGCTGGAGCATGGCATTCAGCACGTTTGCTGACACAGTGTGAAGGAGAGGCTTATCTTACTTAGAGGGAATTAGGAGAAGAGGTATTTCCTTGAAAATGGAATTTTGCATGAGTAGAATCTGGGTAGGTAGACAAGAGAGGGAAAATTATTTCAGAAAAAAAGAACATTGTGGACAAAGCAGAGAAATGTGAGACAACGTGGTGCATTTAGGAATTGCAGCTGGGACTTTAAGCTATACTATGGAGCAGTGGTGGCAAAAACAGCTTGATACTGGCACAAAAATAGGTCTGAAGACATGTGGAACAGAATAGAAGATCCAGAAATACCTTGACACACCTATAGCCATCTAATTTTCGACAAAGGAACAAAGCAAGTAAATTGGAAAAAGGATAGCCTTTTCAATAAATGGTGCTGGGAAACATGGACATCCGCATGCAGAAAAATGAAAACCAACCTGCATCTCTCAATATGCATGAGAGTTAACTCAAAATGGATAAAAGACCTAAACATAAAAAAGAAACTTTAAAGCTAATAGAAGATAAGATAGGCAATACACTCCAACATATAGGCATAGGAAAGTATTTCCTTAATAGGACTCCAATTGTTCAAGAAATTGCAAGAAGAATAAATAAATGGGATTACAGGAAATTAAAAAGCTTAGATACAGCAAAGGAAACAATTAACAGTCAAGGAAATCCCCACTGAATGGGAAAAAATTTTCACATCCTATACATCAGACAAAGTTCTAATTACCAGAATATGTAAAGAACTTAAGAAAAAATACCCAAGAAAACAAATAACCCAATACACAAATGGGCAAAGGAACTGAACAGACAGATCTCAAATGAAGAGGCCTGTAACACCATGAAACACATGAAAAAATGCTCAATATCCCTAGCTATTAGGGAAATGCAAATTAAAACAACTCTGAGATTCCACCTTACTCCAGTAAGAATAGCCAAGATCAATAAAACAAATATCAGCAAATGCTGGCGAGGTTGCAGAGAAAAGGGAACACACTTACACTGCTGGTGGAGCTGTAAATTAGTCCAACCACTTTGGAAATCAATCTTGAGGTATCTTTAAAAACTTAAGAAACTAAAAACCATATGACCCAGCTATAACACTATTGGGAATTTACCCAAAGGGAGATGTGTCATCATACCACAGAGACACCTACATCTCCATGTTCAATGCAGCACTTTTCACAATAGCAAGGATATGGAACCAACCAAAGTGCCCATCAACAGAAGAATGGATAAAAAAATCTATGGTACATATGCACAATGGAATACTACTGAGCAATCAGAAAAATGAAATAATGCCATTTGCAGCAAAATGGATGGAACTGGAGAAAATTATTTTAAGTGAATAAACACAAGCTCAGAAAGAGAAATACCACATGTTCTCACTTATATGTGGGAGCTGAATCAAAATTATAAGAAGGAAAAAATCCTGTGTGGAGGTCAGAACATAATAAAAAATAAATTAAAACAACAACAACAACAAAAAAAAAAACAACTAAAGTCGACCTAGAGGAGAAGGGACAATTTGGGGAATGCAAAAGAAGGAGGGAGAGATCTA
>VMDO01006722.1:0-97504 GCA_007922755.1 Pedetes capensis
GTTTTCCAAATCTGTTGGCATAAACATGTTAACACCTCCAGTGCTGCATCTGTTTGTTGAAACATCTCTATTGGTATCCCATCAATTCCTGGAGCTTTGTGTTTTGCCAGTTCTTTCAAGGCAGCTTCCACTTCATCCTTCAACACCATTGGTTCCTCTTCATATGCAACCTCTTGGAATGGCTGGTCATCTACCAATTCTTTCTTGTATAATGACTCTGTGTAGTCTTCCCATCTTCTTTTGATGTTTCCTGCATCATTTAATATTTGAGCAGAAATATATTTGAGCAAATTGTTCTGATTTAACACTTTGGCAAGATTGAGACGCCTTTTATAACAGATCCATCTCACAAACAAAAGAAAAGAAATAAATTTCAAGACTCTTTTGATGTTTGCACCTAATAGATGTAGTTAACATGCTATCCCTGTCAGAATTCAGCAATATCATCCACTTTGATAATAAGAAATGTTGTTTTGACATTTTTCTAAGCATATTAATAGATGCTAACATAAAAATCCAATTATTGGGTTTTAATTTCTTAATTACTGTCATGAGAGAGCCCTTTGATCATGCATGGAAGTAACTATAATTAAAACATATAATGATGAACATGATTTATGTGCATTATCAAATATATCACTTTACAACATGCAACATGTATATATAAAATAATGAAACTAAGTTTATAGGCCAAATGTGGAATCAGCCACCTTGTTGAATGTTAACATTTCTTTTATATTAGTTCTGTGGGTTTATATTTGTTCACAAGTATGTGGACATTTCTGAACTGTGAAGTGTAGCTTTCAGTGAGTTCTTTGAAATCATAACACATTTTCTGTAGGAAGCATATTAGACATTAAATTAAATGTAGTGCCAGCTTATCTGCTCAACTATTTTGTTCCTGTGTTTGTCTTGGAAAATGCACCCTTAATTGAGATGTGGAAGGTCTGAAATACTAAAACATGGAAGTGCTTCTGTGTAACCTGATGCATTGCATTTTGCGTTAAGGCTTCAAAGTTGATGGGAGAGTCCATGCCACAGTGGAGTTTATGATCAATATGTGATTTTTACGGAGGATGCATATTCAGATGCTCTGACTGTGTGGTTCTAGTTCCTGCAAGAGATTGAGTCCATAAAAAGGGCCAGGAAGGGCACATTTTTTAAGCGTCATATACCTGTGTGAATTCAGAAAGGCTAGAACCCCCATCCGTGTCAGTGACTGTCAAGTATTCTGAGATAAATAATAAAGGACACAGCAGGACTATAACCAAGAAATGACTTCCTTTTATGATTATTTGCATATTTAGGTTGTTCTTGGAAAAAGTTTATTAGAACCAGAGATGCCATAAACATCAATCAGTCTGTCTTAATGCCTGAAGCCTCCATTCCCATTAGCTGTGTGCAACCTGCCTTTGATCAAAGACTTCTGTTCTTGCTGTTACAGCAAAAGAGTTGAAGTTCTTGGAAGTCAGCAACATAGTCAAGAACACACTCTGTATCTCTGAAACAACTCTCAGAAAACAACCTTAGAAATGGTATTTATTTCCAAAGTCATTGTGTAGAAGGTAAAACATATTGACATTTAGGCATTTGCAATATTTTTACTATCTGAGAAAGCTGTGCATCTAGTTTTTTAGTTATTCTGTGGATTATTAGGCTTTTGTGAGCCAACTATGGGTAGGGCTAGAGCATATTTCACAAAAGTAAGTTATTAAGACACTTTGAGACTATAACCTGTTAGGTTTGTGATCCCTAAATGTGTGTTCAGTATGTGCCAGATATACTCATGGATATGACATAATATAGCAGCCCCTCACCATAGGTATCTAAAGGTTGCTAGATGATTTCTAATATTCTCCTCCCCTAGTAAATTAGCAATTCTGGTAATTCTCATGAATTAGTGGTGGATCCTGGCAGAAGCAATTATGTTGCTGCCATGAGTATGATATTCAGTAACACTGGCACACTCTTCATTGAGTCTCCCTACATTGGAACTGTGACTTAAAGGTGGTCTACTGTTCCTTCTTGTCTCCCACTTGGCAATACAAGGTTAGTTGTAATAACCAAACTGTGGTCTAGATGGTGATTCCATTTCAATCCCATAAATCACTACCAAAAGCTATCAAGCTTCAGAAGTATTTTATCAGCCATTTTTCTCACTTATTTGTAGTTCTAAAATTGAACTAATCTCTTTTATGTCTTGTTTAAAAGTTTTTTTTTTTTTTGCTCTTTGGAATAAAAACTCTTAAATTCTATAAAGTCTGGTAAGAGAAGGGAAACTGGAATTAAAATTAATAAAAACTGAGCATTTGTTCATGGAATTTTTTAAAGTCCACCATTTGCTTTAAGCCCAATTTACATTCCAAGGACATTAGTTTAGGTCATTAAGATAACTAAATTATTGGAACTGTGACTATATTTCAATATAAATAAAAAAAATCTTTAAGACTTAAAATCTTGAAACTTTCCTACAGAAAGAATACCAGGCTAAGTATCTGGGAAGGAGGCATTGTGATTCTTTTTTTGGCTCATGGAAAGGATGGATTCATTGATAATAAGAAGCTTTAGGTGTTTGTCATATGTAGTTGCACAGTGTCATAAAACATTCTTTGCTGAGTTACAAATCAAGCAAGAAAAGAATGAAAACCACTAAATTGTTTTGTTGTAACACAATGCTTCCTGTTCACTATTTTTCTAGAGCATGAGAGAAACTTCATGTTAACCTTCTGCTTTGTAAAATGTGTAAGTTAAAAGCAGAGGTGTGAGGAAAAGTGGAGGATTGCCCACTTTTGAATGGAGGTGTGGTCATTTAAGTGTGGTTGTTTTAAGTGATATTAGCTGCTTCCCATAAACACATTTTAAGCAGACATGTTCTTAATTCTGTGTCTGGCTTTAAAAGTAAATCCAATGTGAATTCATATTTTGTGGAAAGATAGAATGGTGTTAAAAGAAACCTGGTTGTTGCCAGGTCTGAGCATAGGAACGATGTTCTCAAATAACTCTTATTCCATTAAGGCTGTTAAATTTCTATGAATTACATGCATGCAGGAGATTGGTGAGTCCCCAAATGATAGTTTCCACTATGTTCCAGATCTTTAGTATAGCTGTTCCTAATAGTTTTGCTTCTTGTTAAACCATAACACTCATATATTATGTCTTCTTCCACTGAGAGGCTCACATGAACATTCCAGGTGAAATCCCACCACAATAAATACATCACCACCAAACACTATAGAGTAGCCTTTGTAAGCCATTTATGTAACTAATATCCAATGTAGAGAAATTTCTGTTAGCAGGAAAAAAAAAACACCTTTTGGAATCTGTTGTAATGGGATTTAAATTGTCCTTATTAATAGATTTGGGAATTAGTCATCTTAGTATTAAATGATAATTTGTTAAAGAAAATGGCAAATTATAACTCATGCAGACATAAAATGAACATGTGTTAAAGATGTTATTTATGTCATTATTCATGAGAGAACCAGGCAGATGTCATAACCAAAGGAGAAGCCCAAACTTACATGGAATAAAGGAATGTGAGACGAGTTTAAAATGGGTCAGAAGCTGGCTTTTCTAATGAGAGTGGGAAGGAAAGCCTATTGAACCTCCAAGGGACAATTTATTTACCTCTCTGTAGACAAGACTCATTTTGCTTTGTTTTCAGTTATTTTATAACTCTCTAAGCTTCATAATTTTGAAAGACAGTGAAAAGTTAGAGTACCTGGAGGAGCGTGGTTCATATGATCCATTGTTTTCCAGTGGAGACATCACTAATCTCTTTCGCTTATCATTTCCTTACATTAGTTATGCATAATATATGTAAACATTCACGAGTACCAGAGAAGTAACAGCCTTCCTTTGGTTATGTTCCAAAGGTCAAAATTTATTTTATTCCTTTACAAAGACTTCTACAACATCTGTTATAAGAGATAATAAATTAATTCCTTTCATTTTTACTTTTTTCTCTTCCTTCCTTCTCTCTCTCTCTCTCTCTCTCTCTCTCTCTCTCTCTCTCTCTCTTTTTCCTTCTTTCTTTCTAGACATGGTCTCTCTATATAACACAAGCTGACCTTGAACTCTTGATCCTATCTCCACCTCCCCAGTGCTGGGATTACAGATGTGTACCACTATACCCCAGCATAAAGTTCATTTTTTAAGGGCCCAATTTGAGAGTTAGCTAAGCAAGACATCAGTAATTTATGAACAAAATGATGGATTTGTGTGAAACCCGATGGTGCTGCGATTGAGGAGGGACCACTCTTGTTCCACACTAGCTGTCCATAGAAGGGGAAGATTAGGGCAGGGAAGAAAGCTGATTTTTTTTTCTAGTTCAGAGAAGAGGTATGCTAATCTTAGGGGTGGGGGCAATGGCAAGATTTTGATTCTACCTGAGAGAAACACTAAGAAATGAGTCAGTGGAAGACTGTACTCTATTGGGCCCAAATCTGTTTCCCTTTAAAATAAATGTCAGAGAAGCTCATCAGTGTAGATTTTAGACATGGTTTATTAGATTTCTCATGTGTGTTAACTTGCTATGTTTGTCCCCCTTTCTTTTTTTCATGAACTCAGAGAAATATAGAAGTGTTTATGTACCTATGCATTATAGTAGAATGGGAAAAGAAATATCCCTGCAGGTAAGAGTTGTTGAGACAGGACAGCTAACAAGTAAATGGTTCAGGCTGCTGATTCTTTCAGACTGTGTGAGGGGGGAAAAAAAAAGAATAAATAAAGGAGAGGTGATTGCCTTGCTCTTCTGGAGACTTCAAAGTAAAGGAACCTTTGATATTTGGCAGTATACTATCGTCTTCATAGGTCAAGAAAAAGGGCATTCATAATCCTTTCCATTAACACATTTCAGGAACTGAGGCATTTTAAAGTTGCTCTCAGTCATAGATAAATGCAACCAAGTTCATAATGATTTTTCCAGAAAAAAATTTATGAAACATTTCCATTAGGAAAGAACTGGGAGCCTCAAATCAGACTAAAGATAGACCCTGCTATAGAAGTCAGCTTTGTTTTGTAGACATGATTCTAGGATTCCATTCAGCAGCAGACTCTTTCCAAGTGTTGGTTTTTAACTTTGCACCAATTTGCCTGTTGATCCTAGGTTCCCACACAACTCTGTTGTTGGGAGAGAGCTTGCATGTGCTCTACACCAGCCTGGTGTGGGCACTTTCTCCTTCTGCTAATAGAAATTTATGTCCAGGAGACTCACAGAGCTGAAGTTTAGGACAAATAAGTGAAAGCTTAAGATGCACAAGCATAGAAAAACAAAAATCATGGAAACCTGAAGAGAACAAAATAAGAACGTGTAAAAACATGCCACCAAACTGAAGATGTAGAGTCAGGCATTGGGAACTGAGTTACAGCTAAGCTTGATGGGAATGCCTGTTAAATATTGGAGAATATAGTGGTCAGGTTTGCTGAATAAGGGAAAAAATAATCTAAAGCATACAGTGGAAGTGCCAAAACCAAGATCCATACGGTTTTACATGATATACAGTATAATAGTCACTGGCCAAAAATTCTGTCAGCTTTATGTTTTCTTTCTTCTTTTTTTTTTTTTTCCCCACTCCATGTAGTAAAGTGAAAAAGAATAGGTTATAAAGTGGCTGGTGCTTGTGTTCTTAAACTCTGGGGTTTGTAGTGAGCACTACTGCAGCATATGGGGTTAAGGGGGTGGACTAGGTGTTATATTGGTCCATTTCAGTGCCAGATGAGATATATGACATTAAACTACTATACACACACTTTTCAAGTTTTTTTTTTTTTGCCTGAAATTGATGTAAGTTTTTCTTGTGAGATTGAAGTTAATAGGCATTTGCCAAACTTATAAGTATGTTTTAGACACTTTAAGAAAACAAAGAATAATGTGTTTCTCAGTTAGCCTTACAGACACATCACAGTACTTAAGCGACACCTTCTTTACACAAAGAATGGTCAGTGCATTCTTTGTTGCCAGAGTAAATCCTCATATATTTGCTAGACTCAATGGAATAGAAAGTCTGACCAAAGTCCATAGGTTCTAAATGTAAAACGAAGCCAGCTCTGTTATGTGTGTTGTGTCAAGGGCCTGTGATTATTTATATTTTATAATGGGGGAAACACAGGGAAAGCCATTGGATTTTGAATTGTATGTAACATGATTTTTCTCCTAATCTCTAGGGGTGGATCTGTCAAATCCTCAAAACTTGCACAAGCTTGACCATCTCTACTAGGGAGAAAAGTAATAGTCTCCTGATAATAAATAAACTCTGGCAATATATGGTAGTTACTTAAAAAATATTGACAACTTAGAAGAAAAATTTGGGGGTTTAGCTCAATTGGTAGAGTGCTGCTCTCACTCTCTGAGGCCCTATGTTCAATCCCTAGCACCCCAAAAATGGGAGAAGGACCTAGCAGCCCACTACTGAAACAACCCTGAAAACAGTCAGCCATCAAAAACCCTATGAATTGCAGAGAAGCACTGATAGTGCTGGGCATGGCATAGTGTTGGGGAGTGTTTCGTTCTGTTGTACATAGGGTCACTATGAGTCAGACCCAACTAGACGGCATCTAACAGCAACAACAACAGCATATATTTTATCTTTTCTTTAAAGTGCTATCGAGACACCAGTCACTGTAAGTTCATAGCAGTGGCCAACTTTTAAACATAATTTAAAAACTATAAGAGGATAGACCTGAGCTTTTCCCAAGATAGTATCCCAAGTGACAAGTTAAATATGGCTTAGTTGGAGGAAAAAATGTTTTGATATATAAATGGAGCCAATAAAATTTGGAATTATTCAAAGAAAAAAGTTAACATGGCAACTCCTAATCATGGACTCTGCCACCTGGCCAGTGGTGCTGAAATGGGTGGCACATACGTGAGACTCCTGGAGTTCACCTCTGAGCACAGACCAGTGATTGTGTTTCAAGTAGGACAAGATTGAAGGTTGGTGCTCTATGACTGTGATTGCTTCCCCCCTCCCCAGTATTGGGGGTTGAACCCAGGGCCTTGAGCTTGCATGCTTTTCAAGTGCTGTACCACTGAACTGTACCCTCAGCCCATTTTCTTACTTTTTGAGACAAGGTCTCGCTAAGTTACACAGACCACCTCTGGTCTTGAACTTGCGATCCTCCTGCCTTCACCTCCCGAGTCGCTAGGATTATAGGCGTGCACCACCACATCCGGCTTGTGATTTGCTTTTTACCCAGTATGTGCTTCCTTTTGGGGCTGGGATTTAGCTCAGTTGGTAGACCGCTGCTCTGTAGTCTCTGAGGTCCTGAGTTCAATTCCCAGCACTGCAAAAATGGGAGAATGATGTGACAATCCACTCCCAAGGCAGTCCCGAAACAGTCAGCCATTGAAAACCCTATAAGAGTTGCTATGTGTCAGACATGACTCAATGGCACCTAACACGTTATGCTTCCTCACTGTGGCAGTTCCTGTTTCTCCCAAAAGGAGAGACTGAATTTTGAGTCTGGCACATTGAAATGGAATAGCATGAGGACAGTGAGAAGTCATTTACTAGGAAGCTGGAATTGTAGCTGGGAAGCTCAGAAGAGGTGCCAGAGCTAGGAATCTAGAATTGGTAACCAGTAGATTATTGGGTGAGAGTAAAATTACCTGAGTAGATGCTCTAGGCAAAAGGCCAGAAAGAAGAGAAGGATGTCAAAGGGGCAGAGAGGACAGGGCAGGAGAAGAAGAGACAGGGAAAAAGCAGAGAAGACAGGAAAAGAAACAGAAAAGGAATACCAAGATGTCCAGTCATGACTGCTTTAAATTTAGTGCTGCTGTGGGGCCCTCAGCAGGTGCAGGTACCATAGCACATGCTAATGTTTACTAAGTACTTTCTATAAAATAGGCATTATTATCAAAACCATGTCATAAATGGGGAAACTGAGTTTATGTCAGTAAACCAGGACTCATACACATATTACTCTGATAATAACCAGTGCCTACAATACCTACAATAGACTTTTGAATACTTAATTAGACAAATGATAAAACACAGGTAGAACTAGAGATGGCAATGAATTGCAAAAACACAGTTCTTTCAGGTACCATAATAATTTACTTTGTATACCCAGAGCCCCTAGGCTGAGCCATAGAAGTGCAGGGGGGAAAATCTTGGTTCATGTGACTGTGAAGTAAATTCTATACTTAGAATGCTGTATCTTGTTTCAGATACGTATTGCCAGAAAGATCTATAACATGAAAGGGACTTGAAATTCACTTTATTATGAAAAAGCAAATGAAATAAATATGTAAGTCAGTAAAAGCATACAGAAGTGAAGAGTATGAGGTACAGTGAAGAAGTGAAGAGTATGCTGATACAGCAGAAGAAGAAAGACAACATAGAGCCTTGAAACTGATCAGTAATTTCCTTTGTTTTTTTGTTTGTTTGTTTGCAGGCTGAGCATTCCTACTTTCTACCTCTTACAATAGGGAAGTGTTTGGTTTTAGGTTTTGTGCCTTTAATTTTCTTCAGTTCTTATATGATACAGATAAAAATATAATATCAATGGGCTGAAATTCAGGGACACTGAAGGAATAAACATGGAATAATAAACCTAGGAAAGTTCATCAGCTTCTCTGAGAATAATTAAAAGATTATATGAGAAACCAATATTTTAGTAATCTGGAAAAATCAAGGTGGTATCTGTGTCATTTAGGAAAAAACTTGAATCCAAGAGCTTGTCTTAGAAAAAAGTTTTCTTTCTCATCTTTTGATTACATAACTAAATCATGGTCTAATATTTCTTGGGAGAACAATTTAATGATTAGTTATACAACCCAAAATGAGAAGAAACTTAAAATGAGAAGAAGCATAGTAGCCACAACAATGAGCTCAAACATAAAAATTAATGTGTGCCAGGCGCAGTGGTGCACACCTGTAATCCCAGTGGCTCAGGAAGCGGAGGCAGGAGGATAGCAAGTTTGAGACCAGAGGTGGTCTGCATAACTTAGTGAGACCCTGTCTCAAAAAGTAAAAAAAAAAAAAAAAAGAGGGGGTGGGGGTGCAGCTCAGTGGTCCAGCACTTGCAAAGCATGCAGGCACAAGGCTCTGGGTTCAACCCCCAATACCGAAAAAAAAAAAAAAAAGTTCACGTGTATGGCACAGTGTTGAGTAGTGTTTCATTCTTTTGTACATAGGCTCACTATGAGTCAGATCTGACTTGACAGCACCTAACAACAGCCACGGTTGTATAGATGCTGTATGGTTTAAATGTGTGCAAAGTGGGCTCCACAGGATCTGATGGTATTGGAATAGAGTCTCTCTTATCCAGATATTTTTATTTATATTCATTTACTTATCACATACTTTCTTCATATCCAAAGTAATGGTGACACCCAGCCCAGCAAAAACTTACTATAAATTAATGAAGTTCACATAAACAAGGTTGCATATAATAAACTCCAGTGTGAATCCTGAAACATGTACCATCTCAAGGACACAAGAGTCCAATTAGTATGTGAGAATTGAAAGCTTAGCAACAATTTTGGATTGGATAGATCATAAATATCCTAACATTTTTCCAACAAAAATTTTATATTCTAAAGTAAGCATTCAGAGGACAGAAAGGCTTTTTTTGTTGTTTTGAAAGGATACTGCTAATGCCATGTACTTATTAACAAGCAAATTAGAAAAGCTCATGCCAAAACCATTGCTCCTGAACTCACACTATTAAAATAAAAAAGTCCTATGAAAATTTAATCAATAAAAGCAGGTGCTATAAGGAGGGATAGGTCTGTTGAAAGCTGCCAGTGAATTCATCTACACTCTCTTTTCCAGGCACACAGTAAAGTTAGTCCACAAGGGCATATGAAATCTTTCCAGTGCACAGTCACATTAGAATATGCATAGTGTTACTGGAAGCAGCACAGAAATACTCCCAGTTGTCTCAGTTCAGCTTAGTTACCCCCTGAAGCTGCTCCCTGCTGGTTTGAAAGTCTTGATAGTTTCTGGCAGGACAGTGGTATTACTCTTCAGTTATATTGCTGCTTAGTGTCTGGTAATTACAGAGGTGGTTTATGCTACATTTTATTCCAATAAAAAAAAGCAATCCCTGAACCAGACTAAAGCTGAATCTAGTCTTGGATATAGTGCTGTGGGGTGGGGATAAAAAAGGAGAGGCAGGGACACTGGCTGTCAGAAAATCTGGAACTTGATGGAGCAATATGTTAGGAGAATGATTCCATGTGTTTGTTTGTTGGTTGGTTGGTTGATTAGTTGATTTTCTCCCCCAATGAAATTGGGGAATCATTGAAGGTTTATGATGAGAAAGATCATTTGAAGGAAATAATTATTTACAGCCAACTTTTATTTTTTGACAAAATGATGAACTTTTGATCATTAGAAATGTTGTAGTTTAGATGACAATTTGGGAGGAATGCTTTGTAAAGGAAATTAGGCCAAGAGAGAAGTTTTAAAATCTGTGGTCACTTACATGGCTTGGCTTGGACCATAGCATCATCTTCACTGTGACTCTACTTTGCAGGATATCCCTGGGCCAAAGTGGGCACTTGGTGAACCTTGGTGAAGGGTGCTAAAGAAGAGTAGAACTTAAGAGTCCCAGTTCAGGTTGACGTTTTCTTTTTGCTGTAATTCTAGGAGTTAACATAAGTTTTAAAATCAGATTTCACATAAAAATCTATTAGAGAAAGGATAAAAGTTGTAGAATTTTCACTCCAGGGAACTATATAAGGTCTTTTTTAAAAAGCTAAGTAACAACTTGATTCAGTTGTGACTTCTCTCACAACTTTTCTACCCTTGATGTTTCTGTTTTCTCCTATGTCTCATAATAACTGAACACAAGTAATGATGAACTCAAATTTAGTGTTATTGTTTAGCATTCATGTTTTAAATATAATTACCAAAATTATAAGCAAAGTATAATTGTTGAAAAATTTGGAATAAGACAAATATCAGCTTACTATAGTGCCAAACTAAAGTTGAAACTTTGAGGGATTTCAGGATATGTTCTCTTAATGTCTTTATACAATTCTATACTGCTTAGACCAAGAATTATCCACCTTAGGCTTTTGGACATGTAGATCAGCGTAGAAAAACTTACTAACATACATATACAAAGTCTTTTGAGTACAGTTATAGGCAGGTTTGCAAACTCCATAAAGATCATCTATAGGCTCCCCCCTCTAGTATGAAACTGACTGGTGCAGTGGTTAAGAAGTCTCACTCAGATAGGTTTGAAGATGGCACACACACAAAAAAAGGTGTTTGTACATATTTAAAACAGTGTGGGTTTTTTTTTAAATTTTTTTGGATGGATCATATAAACAAATGCTATTAAAGGTAAGAGTTGTGTAGAAGCCAAGAACATACTAAGGAAAATTTAAAATGCTGTTGAATCCACACATATTTCTCAAAGATCCTATAAACATTACAAAACATTTATCAAGGAACATCTGAGGATGCCAAGATACTTCCAGTAACAAACATGATCATGTGAAGAAAATGTATTTGCATAGCCTTGGAAAGAGGGAGGGGAGAGTAAGGGAAAGGCAGAGAGAGAAAATAGAGTAAATTCTATTAGTGGTTCTCTGTTACAGTGAAATGGACTCTTATTAAACAGTAAAATTGCTTATCAATTGATGTTTTCAAAGAAAGCTACGAAAATCTAGGAATATAATTTTTAACCTACATAGAATGTGGAGTCCATCCCTAAAAGTTAGTGTTTTTGTGGCAGAAGGAGACAAGCACAAATATAGACTGCACCACCCCACTTCACCACCCAACCTCCCTGCACATCTTCTGAAGATAAGAAAGGAATTGGTGGAAAAGGTGCTTTGTCAGCCTTGGTCTGGCAGAGAACAGAATGAGCTGAAAACAAGTGCAATAAAAAAGCTTTAACAAAGGAGATGTACACAGAAGACAGGGGGGTTAAGGGTGCAAACAAATGGATGTTAATAGATGATGTGGTACAAAAATGGGCAACAGCCAGAAACCATTACCACCAAAGGACTGAAGGGACAAGGGAAACACATGGAATTGTGGGGACCCAGTTGCAGAAGGAACTCGTGGGAAAAGACTAATCAGTGGAATTGTAGTCATGGAGTCAGGTGCTGGTTTGCATCCTGAGAAAGAAGCAGGGCAGAGCAAAGACAGAATGGCGCTGGGGTATCACCAGGTACCACTGTCAACTCTTGGACTCCTCTGCTGAGGAGACAAATAAATGACCTTTTTAGCAGCCATACTGGTGGAACCATTTCATTATGAAGACATTGCCCTTGAAGGTCATTATTGATTTCTTTGATAGGGGATTTAATCATATCTTGAGGATGATACTTAAATATTATATGCTTTACTCAATGTCCTTGCTTGGGGGACAAGCAAGAAATGAATTAGAAAGTTCTTTAAATAAAGAGCAGGGACTGGGATTTAGCTCAGTTGGTAGAGCGCTGTGCTGCAGTCTCTGAGGCCCCGAGTTCAATTCCCAGCACCGCAAAAATGGGAGAAGGACCTGGCAATCCACTCCCAAGGCAATCCCGAAAATGTCAGCCATTGAAAACCCTATGAGGGTCTCTATGAGTCGGATACTGACTCGACAGCACCTAACAACAACAACAACAAATAAAGAGCACTGTACCCTCACTGCCAGGATTGCCCTTATTTCCATTTATTTTGGAAACAGTCACTGAAGAAAAAGATAAATGAGGCCATAAATGTTTGAAAAAACTCCATGTGCAGTTAGTGGTGGTCATAAACATAGGGTCTTCACCAACTGTGTGGATTTGGTTCTAGCCAGGTTTTTCAGTAGCAGTTAACCCCATCATTGAATACTCTTGCTCCAGTTTCCCTGGTGAATTCTGTATTCAGAGCCAAAGTATGTTAGTAAAATATTAAGAATAATGGCAAAAGAAATAACAAGAGATAAAATTGAGAAACTATATGGCAAAAAGCCTGTCCCAGAGTTGTGCATGACAAAGGAGGAACTTTTCTGTCTAATTGAGAATATGTCATCATTAACATTTAAAGGTCCTGATTTTTAAGAGAATTCTTCTTGAAACATTGTATTTTGGGGAAAAAGCTCTTATTTAAACACATTTTGTTTTAAAGTGCAAGAGTGTAACTTGAGTGTATTGATCTCAGACTTTATTGATACTGATGATCTTTTAAGGTATGAATTCTTTTCTACATTGTAAATGGTCACAATAGAAAATATAGACAAGCCTGAAGCATAAAATGAAATAAAAATTACCTATGGTTTTATTGGGCTGGGATTTAGCTCAGTGGGTAGAGCGCTGCGCTGCAGTCTCTGAGGTCCCGAGTTCAATTCCCAGCACCGCAAAAATGGGAGAAGGGCCTGGCAATCCATTCCCAAAGCAATCCCGAAGTACTCAGCCATTGAAAACCCTATGAGGGTCGCTATGAGTCGGATACCGACTCGACGGCACCTAACAACAACAACAACATGGTTTTATTATTTAAAAGTAATCACTATTAATTTGGTTGTTTCCTTTTATTCCTCTTAATGTATGTATTATTAGAAATCATGCTACTGTAATCATTAATATTTTCATTTTCCACTAATATTTATTTCCACCAAGAACATGTTAGCAAGTTTAATTATCACTAACTTACTCCTTTTGTTTTGTTTCACTGATCCCAGGGCCTTGCACATACTTTGCAAGTGCTCTACCACTGAGCCGCATTCCTAGCCCCTTTTTATTTTTTAACTTGGGACGGGGTCTTGCTAAGTTATGCAGGTTGCTTTTGGCCTTGAACTCTTGATCTTCCTGCCTCTGTCTCCTGAGTTGCTGGGATGGCAGGCATGCACCACCACACCTGGCCTTAACTATTCCTTTTTTTTTTGCCTAATAATTTTTTTAAATGTCCCAATTATATAAATAACAATCAATAAAGGTGAACTTTTTTCATATTTAATATATTTACTATGTTTCTATTGAGCCCCCCCACCTTTTTGGTGGTGCTGAGATTAAACCCAGGGTCTTGCTGGGTTAGGTAAGTGCCCTACCACTGAGCTACACCACAAGCTCCTCTGTTGATCTCTTTATTCATATTTTTTGCCCATTTTCCTGTGGGGCAATTAGTGTTTCTGTCTTGACTTACAAAATTTCTTTGTGTAGAAAAAATTATTTAAAAAGATCATATTTCTTGTGAGGAAGAAGACTAATTTGTAGCAGGTGATGCTTGTTTTCTGTGACTTTCAATGAGAAGCTCCTGCTTGCTCTTAGAGGAAAAGTGAGTTTAGAAGAGTGAATACTTAAATTTCCCATTATTTAAGATTTTAAAGCAAGAATATTACTTTTGGATAAGTGCTTGGTGAATATTGATTTAGAAATTTTTAGGCTTAAGGAAATAAAGGACTCTTTTTGAGTTATTTGCCAATTTAAGTTATTCTACTCCTCCCCAAAATACACATCTTTTAGGACTGAGAGATTTAAACTCTTGGTTCCTACTTAGCAGAATCAGTTACCAAAAGGCATAGGAGAAATAAATAATATGCAGTTGGAAGGAGGGATGTGAATATTGTTGGTAGAATGTATCTTTATGGAAAAAAAGAAAAAAAAAAACACACACCATTCAGGTAGCCTATAGAGAGTTGGAACAGGAAGAAAACAAATGGCAGTTTCCAAAATGGCAGTTTTGGTAATGCCAAAAGGCATTTTCCAAAAGGTAATTTTGAAAGGACCATTTACCTAATTTTAGGCACTTATACTTTTTTTGAGATCATTAGCACACTTGAAGCAATCTTTAACACACAATCAGTTGAACCCATAATTTACTCCTCTTCATAGCATCATATAATACTTTCTCAATAGATCTTACAAAAATGATAACAGTGAAGAATTTCAATGCTAGTCTCAAGTTAATTTTAGAACTGAGTTCCTAAGAGTTGTGCTGTGTCCTACACTCTCCCTTAATTGTGCCTTGAATGTCTTCAAAAGACATAGATTTTATTTTTGTGTTTCTTCTCTTAAAGGGTCAGATGTAAAGACATATGTATGTGGTCTGGTGCAGTCACGTCTTTATTTACAGGGCTTTCCTCATCTCATTGTATGAATCCTTAAACACATGGCAGCTTATTCTACAATGGTAGCCAGCATCTGTGTGTCAAGATGTATGTCATGAATATTCTCAGTTGTAAAAAGGCACAATCTTCCCTGGCCACAGATTACAGCGCTTTTGGTTCAGACCACAGGCAGTACCTCTGGGACCTGTCATGTACTCTGTGATCATCAGTATTCCTTGGAGAGAGAATGAAGATTAGTCACTTCTGGCTCTTAGAAGTTCTTGCATAACTTGCTGTTATCTCTGTACAATTTCCTGGGGGTGCTTTATCCTGGCACACATGCCTCTGTCCCCATTCAGTGCCCCTCCCCTACCGAAAGGACCTCTGAGTGTCAGACTGGGATTCCCCGGCTGTTCAGGAGGGCCAGCGTTCAGTTTAGCTCTCATTTCTACACCCCCTCCTCATCCTGGGTTTTGTAAGGTTTTTCTCCCCTCACCCTCCCTCCCTCTGTTTTGTGCTGCACTTGGGGATTGAAACTGGGTCCTCACTACACAGGCTGCCTCTGGCCTCCAACTCGAGAACCTCCTGCCTTCGCCTCCTGAGTCACTGGGATTACAGGCATGTGCCACCGCGGCCTGGCACTACATTACTATTTTTTGTCATGTGCTGTTGCTGGGGCTTGGTTCCCGTTATCACAGAGTGGCTCATCCTTAGTGCACACATATGTGAATGTCCCACCCAGGCTCTCTGTAGATTTGTTATGTAGAAACTGTTCCCATGATTCCAGATTCCCTTCTGGACTTAGGCTCCTCTCCTCCTCCTTCCCAGAATCCTGTTCCTTCTCTCTGGAATATAGAGCTCAGATGTCAAACAGCTTTGAGAATCTGAGTGAGGCTTTGTGTTTTTAACTCTCTTTTTCTACCTTCCTCATGCTCATGCTAGATTTCCTCTGTGCTTTGGGTTTTAAATGCTCTTCTTTTACCTGAACAACAACTCTGAGGTTATGCTTGGAGTTTAGTCCACACGGTATAAACAGTGGTTTCTAAGATAAGGTAGTTTATCATTTTTCAATTTTCACACTCCTTAGATACATCTGTTCTTGATTATTTCATCTGGTATGCCTTTATTTGGCTTCATACTTTGTTTGCATTTGGTTCTTTTCTGAGATAATTTCAACATTTTTGCTGAGTCTCTATGACTCTGTTTCTGATTAAATATACAACTTTGATAAGTCGCGTAGGAATCTTAACAGAGAAGAGGTATGTGTGCAATTCACCTCATCCCTTCTTTTTATCCCATATTTTCTCCTGTAGTTGAAAGTTCAGTGCCAAACAATTATAATAGGATAGCACCATTGCATTTTAAACTCTTTTTATTGCTGATTATGTTGGAAAGTGGGTGTTTCATTAGCAAAAGGCCTTATTCATTTTCTAGCTGCCTTTGGGTTTTCCCCAGCTGGTAGCTCTTTTCTACTCAATTGACAAATGGCCCACAGGCTCCAAGTTGGTGCATGAGTGTCCACCCACCCTTCTATTTAGCCAGAACCTGCCTGAGGTAGTCATTACTATAGTGATAAGGGCACCTCACCTCCAATCATAGCCAAACTATTGAGCTGAAAAATGTCTCAAGAAACTTACCTCCCATCTTTTCTGTCTTTTGATTTTCTTCTGATGCTATCATCAAGAATATGCTTTCCTTGTTGAATATTAAGTTTCATTCTGCCAAATGGTATTTTGACAGGAGGTTGACGTGAGGCTTTATGATGTTTAAACAGATTGTGAATACCAGTGGGAACATTATTCTCATGAAAACTAGGTTTATGAACTCAAAATACATTCATCTTTATTCCATTTACTGTCTGTTCCCCTTCTTTCTTAGTGACTATCATAGAGATCATTTTTTTTTTCTGTTTTAAAGCAAGGCAAATAAGGATGATTTTATACCTTATCCTAAAGCCTTCTAATTTGCTAGGAGGCCACCTTACTAGAGGTGGGTGTCTTCTTTATCCCAGGTGTGCCATCCCACATGTTACGGCTACTTGCCCACATTTTGCCTTAAATACACAGAGCTTGGGCTCTTACAGTCTCCTTTAGGAATATATTCTCTACCCTTTTATTCTAATTCAGTTTGTATTGGAATTCTTATTGCTAAAGAGCATTTCTTGAAATAATTTGGAACCTATATTACTAGCCACAAAAAAAGTGCAATGATAACTTGTCTTGTTTCGTTCTTTTAAAAGCACTTTCAGTAAGGTTTAATTAGTTAGTTCAAGTTTTTTCCATTTCTTGATAAAGCATACACACACACACACACACACACACACACACACACACACATATATGTATGTATGTATGTATGTATATTCATTTTTTAAAATGTGGTATTGGTATGCAGTTTGACCCATGTGAAGTTTTCATTTAAAAAGGAAAGTCTATGTCTCAAGAGGCGGGAAAAACACTGTTTCACAATAAATATGGGTGGTGGCCAGTTGCCCATGACTCACTCTTGCTGATCACCAAAGTGACTTTCCAACCTAAAGGAAAAGTGATAGAAATAGCAGACACAGTAGATGGCTTCTAATTCTGAGCTATAACTTGGCTCAAGTAGGGTTTGAAGTGAAAAAGTCTCCTCTCCGTATGTGATTGAAATGCTTTTGTGCCTAAAAACACATTATTCAGGAAATGCCAGTGGCGTAGGCACTGCTTTTTGTCCGATTTGAGGCAAAATCACACATTCTCTGAGTGTGCAAAACAAGAGGGGAGACCATGCTACCATCTCTGAAGCCAATCATCAGTCTGTCCCCTGGGCTTCCAGCTGCTTTTCCTCTGTCCTGAAGCAGTGCTTTGTCAGACACATTACCGCCCACAACTTAAGGTTCATGGAAAGGTTTCAAATATCAGGCAGTGTATTTTTCATGAGATACCCAAAAGCAGTAAAATAAAGTTATTCATCAGGTTACTTTGACTTAGGAACCTTATAGTACTGTTTATAACAAACAAATATAGGTTCATAAGGAAATATAGCAATGATCTGACCAAGTTTCCTCTTCATTTATTTTTAAGAGACAGTACTCTACAGATTCAGTGACTTTTCCAAGGTGGCAGAGCTTGTTAATGGTTAACTTGGGGTTGACTGTGGAGTCCACACATTTCCTCCACAACATGAAGGAAATATGTAGCCAGTTGCAGGGTTAAATTCATTAAAAGTTAACACATGCTGCGTGATGTATGCTGGCTGCTATTGCTGACCTTTCCCAGTATGACTCCAAGCCAGCCAGTGCCCTTAGAAAGTCTGGGTTTTTTTCTGCAACTTAATATATATTTACTATTTGACAGAATTCCTTGGCCTAAGGCCACAGTCTCATTTATACAGGTTGAGCACCCATAATCTGAAATCCAAAATGCTCCAAAATCCAAAACTTTTTGACCACTGACATCATGGCATAAGTGGAAAACCCCACACTTGATTTTTTGTGGTGGTTGCAGTCAAAACACAGATGTATTAAAAATAGTGTAAAATATCACCTTCTGACTATGCATGTAAAGTATATATGAAACAAATTTCACATTTATACTTGAGTTCCTTGCCCAAGTGGGGTGGACTGGAATGCAAAATTTGTAAACAAGGCTCGTTAGTCGGAAAATATGGCCTTGGTGACAGAAATGATGCCGGAGATCACATGATAGAATTTTGTCAGACCAATGACCTTTTCACTGCAAATACATTTTTTCATCAACATAAACAGTGACTATGCACATGGACTTCACAAGATGGGCATGACAGGAACCAAATCATCTACATTTGTGGAAAGAGATAATGGAAAAGCTCAATATCAAATGTCAGAATGAGACCAGGTGCTGATTGTGGATCAGACCATCAACTGTTCATATGCAAGTTAAACCTGAAACTGAGGAAAATTAGAACAAGTATATGAGAGCCAAGGTATGACCTTGAGTATATCCTACCTGAGTTCATAGACCACTTCAAGAACAGGTTTGATGCATTAGACACTTAAGTATAGAAGTATAGAAGACCAGATGAATTGTGGCATGATATCAAAGACATCATTCATGAGGAAAGCAAAAGCTTATTAAAAAGAAAGAAAGAAAAGATCAAATTACATGTCAAAAGAGGTTCTCAAAGTTGCACTTAAACATCGAACAGCTAAAGTAAAAGGAAGACATGAATGAAGGTAAGGGAATAAACAGAAGATTTTAAAGGGCAGCTTGAGAAGACAAAATTAAATATTATAATGACATGTGCAAAGAGCTGGAGACAGAAAATCAAAAGTAAAGAACATGCTGTTTTTCTCAAGCCTAAGGAATCAAAGAAAAAATTCAAGCCTCAAGTGGCTACAGTGGAAGATTCTGTAGGGAAAATGTTAAGCCATGAGGGAAACATCAAAAGAAGATGGAAGGAATACAGAGTCATTATACAAAAAAGAACTAGTGGATGACCAACCATTTCAACAGGTTGCATATGATGAGGAAACAATGGTATTGAAGGATGAAGTGGAAGCTAATGGAATTGATGAAAGAAAAGACTCCTGGAATTGATGAAATACCAATAGAGATGTTTCAACAAACAGATGCAGTACTGGAGGTGCTAACTTGTTTATGCCAAGAGATTTCGAAAAGAGCTACCTGGCCAACTGACTGAAAGAGATCCGTATTTATGCCTATTTCCTAGAAAGGGAATCCAATGGAATGTGGAAACTATTGAACAATATCATTAACATCACTTGCAAGCAAAATTTTACTAAAGATCATTCAAAAGTGACTGCAGCAGTTTATAGACAGAGAACTTCAGGAAAATCAAGCAGGATTCAGAAGAGGGTGTGGAACCAGGGACATCATTGCTGATGCCAGATGGATATTAGCCAAAAGCAGAGAATACCGGGAAGTTGTCTATGTTGTATTTACTATGCAAAGGCATTTGACTGTGTGTATCATAACAAATTTATAGATAACACTGTGAAGAATGGGAATACCAGAGCACCTAATTGTACTCACGAGGAATCTGTATGTGGAATAGGAGGCAATTGAACAGAAAATAGAAATACTGCTTGGTTTAAAGTTGAGAAAGGTGTGCATCAGGGGTGTATCCTTTCACCATCTTCAATTTCTATGCTGAGCAAATAATCCGAGAAGCTGGACTTTATGAAGAAGAGTGCAGCATCAGGATTGGAGGAAGACTCATCAACAACCTGCAATATGCTGATGACACAACTCTGCTTGCTGAAAGTGAAGAGGATTTAAAACATTTACTGATGAAGATCAAAGAACATAGCTTTCAGTATGGATTGCAACTCAACATCAACAAAACAGAAATCATTACAGCTGGGTCAGGATGCAACTTCATAATAAATGGAGAAAAGATTGAGGATGTCCACAATTTTGCTTTACTTGGTTCTACAATCAATACCTATGGGGGCAGCAGTCAAGATCAAAAGATATATTGCATTAGGATAAGCTGTGACAAAAGATCTCTTTAAAGTATTAAAAAGTAAAGATGTCATATTGAAGACAAAGGTGTGCCTGACTCATACCATGGTATTTTCAGTTCCACTATATGGTTGTAAAGATGGACATTGAACAAGGGAGGCAGGAGAAGAATTGATGCCTTTGAATTGTTGTGCTGGAGACGAATATTAAATATATCATGGACTGCAAAAAGAACTGAAAGAACTGTTCTAGAGGAAGTGCAACCAGAGTGCTCCTTGGAAGCAAGGATGGCTAGACTGTGTCTTAGCATATTTTGAACATGTAGTCAGGAGGGATGAATCCCTGGAGGATACCATTTTGGGGAGAGTGGCAGATCAATGGAAAAAGGAAAACCCTCAACCAGGTTTATTGACACAATGTCTGCAACAATGGGCTTAAACAAATAAGATTGTGTGCCTGGCACAGAATCGGGGACTGTTTCATTTTTTTGTACATAGGGTGGCTGTGAGTCAGACCCAACTCGATGGCACCTAACAACAACGGTCTTAAGCATTTCATATAAGGGATAATCAACCTGATTTAAAAGAGAAAACAAAATACCTCTACTACTTGGGAACTACTTTGCTACTGTTGGTGGCAAGGAATTTCAGAGGAAGTTGAGCTGCTGCCCCTCTGCCTGCCTTTATTGACCTTCCCTGACAGCTAATGTCCCTGTCAGATAGTTACAGAGGCTAAAGCTTGCCAGGAAGAAATTAAATGTCAAACAAAAGTGATGTGAGCTCCAAGCCAGAAGTAAGTAAATTCTGTCTACTGATTTGATCTTTATGGACTCAAGGCTAATTGGTTAGTTTTCTTTATATGCATAAAATATACTAAAGCCATCCTGATTTCAGGCCATGATATGGAACACTCTCCCACAAACAAAAATGTGCAACTCCATTAGGTTGGCTTTTATTTTGGAGTGTTATAAGTGGAAGAAAGGGTATTCAGCCAAAGAAGGGATTTTCTGTTTCTTTCACATAAAAGAACATACTGAGAATAAAATTCTGTCAGTTTCGGAGGTTGAATCTTCTGCCTGACATCACTCAATCATGGAGACTAGAAGTAGCAACAAACAGATTGTTGATGAGCAAATGACCTAAAATCATCATGTGTCAACAGCGCATTATTTCTGTAGTGTGATAAATACAAATGGCTGACATAGCATTTTTATAGGTCTTGCTGTGGCATAGGAATGAAGGGGAGGAAATAGAGGCTTGAGGAGAAAAGGAGGAAAAGGCACTAAAATATTCACTAATATTTCCAGGGATGGGAATGTTTCCAAGGATGGAAAAACAGAGAGTAGAAACCAGAGTAACAAAGCATCTTTTTAAAATCATAACTAAACTTCACTTAAGTTCCTAAAAACATGCCAGCTCTTTTTAATATTTGTTTTTGTTAAAAATACAGTTGTTAGCAGGTGTTCTTATGAAACAGTTGTTGCCTTATCAAATCCTTATACATTTCCAGATGAAAGTCTTAAGACAAACAAACCTTTTTGTAAAAATGTTTAGCTTTACCAAAAGGGCACATTTCCTTTTCGCCTTTGCAGTATATATGTATAAATTATCAATTTCATATGCATATTCATCACAGGTTTGACTTACTGAAGGTTTGTTGTTGCCTGGACTTCCTTTCTTCCATAGGGTGACACTAGAGAGATGGGAGCAGATGAGGGACAGGAATCTAAAAACCAAATATCTGGATGAATATCATGTGACAGTTCTCTATTTTTATGTAGGCACTAAAATCAAAATTTTGAAGTCTGAATTATTCTGCAAAATACAGGATAAGTAGTTACTTGGATATGATATTTAGATTCTTCCTATAGATTCCCACCTCCTCCCTCTGTGTGGCCCATATCCTACAATAGGGGAACAATGAGTCTGTGCACCACTGTACGAAGTTATCTACCACTCATTTAACACTGTTGTTGTTGTTGTTAGGTGCCGTTGAGTCGGTATCCGACTCATAGCAACCCTCATAGGGTTTTCAATGGCTGACTGTTTTGGGAGTGGATTACCAGGCCCTTCTCCCATTTTTGCGGTGCTGGGAATTGAACTCGGGACCTCAGAGACTGCAGCGCAGTGCTCTACCAACTGAGCTAAATCCCAGCCCATTTAACACTGTAGCTGTTACAAAACCAGTAAAACATCATCTCTATGTTTAGGGAGCTTGAGGATTGGTTATAAAATAATGAAGATTATTGTTAGAATAATTGGCTCAACACTTTGATGCCTAAATTGAAGTATTCCTTCGAAGTAATTAATTTTGGGTTGGGGGAAGCTATACACTTACTCCCTATATCTCTAACTATCTTCTGACACTCCCTCTCTGACCTTTTATTCACTTTTGTGTTTATTAATTTGGTTAATCCTTTGACTTCTTTTCTCTGCCAAATAGTTTCAGAATGGATCTGAATGAAACATTAGTCCCTTGTAGTTTTATACATGCAAGTTTGAACTGTAAACTGTAACTGGAATTATATTTCAGGAATTGAAATGAGTAAATTAAGTTAAACTTGGAATAAAAGCACACATCCTGTATATATCTTTTAAGCAAGGATGGAAGAGAGAATGAGAAATATGACACTCCTAGCCATCTTAGCAGTCTTAACCAGAATTTTGTCATGTTTGCTTTGCTCTGTCCTTATTAAACTTGATTAGTTAAAGGACCACTTTGCAAAAATAGAAGCACTGGTTCACATCCTGGAGATTGTCTGATGTTATGCATTGGTGACTATGTGCTTGTGTGTGTGCATGGGCACACGCATGTGTCTGTGCTCATTGATAATTTATTTTGGGGACACTAGATGGTGCTCTTTCACTTTGAAATAAAGTACTTTCTATTGAGGCTTTTGATTTTTATTTTGCTTATTGTTCTATTAATGTAGAAAGAGTGGACAAATTCTTCTTAAATTGAATCTGAGGCTCCCTGTCTCTATACAGATGGATAAGAATTTTAATGTAATAAACATACAGGTTATTCCACCACTCAGTATTTACTGTTAGTTGTCTGTGTGTGGGTATGCGAGAGAGAGAGCTTGAGAGAGAGTTCCATTTATATCCTGTAGAAGGATTTTGTCATGTTTATTAGGCCAGTACACAGATTATAATTAAAATGCTTATTTGTGGTTTAATCTATTTCATATCCTTGATTTAAGAATCACTTGGAAAAAACAATAAAATGCTGATCATGGGCCATGCAGGAACCTGTATTGTAGCAAGTGCTGCAAGTGAGCCTGACATGCAGGCATATTTTGAGGAACACTGGGTTCTCATCACACTGCTGTCGTGAGCTTTCTCAGTATACATTAAGGTCATGGTCAGCCAGTAGCAATGCAAACCAAAGCTGAGGATAGCTGAAGCTGAAATTTTGAATATAGATAGCACTTTATGTAGATATCACCTGGAGGGGTTATAACGGACATCACAATAATTAGGGAAGTGTGGTAAAAATTGGGATATCACAGAGAAAAGGATGCTCCAGGTCTCGTTAGGATGCAGCTGAGAGGGGTCTCCCATCTTAGGGTGGTTGGATGCCCCTTGTGCCCTGCTTTTAGGCACCTTGACTTACAGCACCTGATGCTTAATATTTTGGAAAGCTTTGAACAATCTTAAGGCCTTTGATCTTCACAATGTCCCTGTGACAGGGCAAGTGGCAGAAGAGCAATTAAAAAACAGGATAAGAAGACATGCCTGAGGCCAAAGGCAGCCACCCCGAGACACAGTTCAGGGAGGGACAGAGGCTGGAGGTGATGGCACTGACTCAAATTAAGCACAGCTGCTGGGATGTCTCCCCAAAGGCCAAAGCATTCCTGAGCTCTGAAGCTGCATGGGGCCATGTGGTTAACTGTGACTTCCCCATCCCTGTCCTAAGAGTGAGGAGCTTTAAGACAGTGGTTTTCTCTCTTTTCTTCCTACTCTCCTGGCCCCTCTCCCCTCTACATTGCCCAGTTGCACTTTAAGAATATGATGTGCTTAGCATGATAATTTTTATCTGAACTGTGAGATGGAGATGGGAGATCACATTATCAGGAGAAGTGTGTATAGTTTATATAAACTCCCCCACCCTGGGAGTCGGACCTACTCCAGGGCAAGTAAGAACAACAACCCTGTGACTCTGGTTCCTTTATCCTAGACAATTGATACCTTAGATGAATTAAAGGACTAAGGCAGAACTTGTGTTAATTGTGAAAGGTGCTCCGTAGACATCTCCTCACTGTTACTGTCCTGTACAGGAAATAAAGGATTTAGCTGAGAAGTCAGGACATTGTAGGCCTTAGGGAGGTTAGGATTCTCAGTGATGTGATGGTGAGAATGGATTATATCCATTATTTCACTTTATTGGTGTGGAGAACTCTCTGCTTACCCCATAATGGTCTCAGGCTAACCTGTAAGGCAACAGAACACCCGACAGCTGGATCAATGACTCAGAAACCTCATTAAGGAGAACTGAAGAGCCACATCCCTCACCCTGGAGCTGCTTCTCTGATGTCTCCGTCCACCTGGAAGATTCCAGTTGCCCCAACTGTGTTTCACCCCTTTACACCTTTACTCAGATTTTCTTCCCTCCTTGCCTCTCCCTGTCCTTCTCCCCTCTCCTCCTCCCCTCTCCTCTCCTTTCTCTTTCTTTTCCTTTTCCTTCTTTCTTTCCTTCCTTCCTTCAATCCTGGAGGTTAAACCCAGTGCCTCACACATGCTAGACAAATGCTCTACCCCTGAACTGTATTCCTAGCCCCTTTTTAATTTTTATTTTGAGACAGGGACTCACTAAGTTGCACAGACTGGCTCTGACTTGAACTCACAATCCTCCTGCCTCAGCCTCCTGAGTTGCTAGGATTACAGATGTGTGTCATGATGCCCAGCTCAGATTTCATTTTCTCAATGAACCCTGATGCTCCTCTCCCCTCCCCAGAGCAAGTGCTCTTGATCCTTTTGTCTTGCTTTCTTTTTTCCTCTTTTTATCACGTTTGTGTTTTAATATACTAAATAATTTATTTAATTCATTTTTGTCTCCATGTACAAGATTATAAGATCTCTATGTGGACAGGGTTCTTTTTTCTTCACTGATATATTTTCTAGTCCCTGGAGCAGTGCCTGGTACATAAGATATGAATGAATTAATGAATGAATTAATGCTTTCCTATGTAAAATTCACTAGTAAACTATATATATATAGAGAGAGGGGGGGGCATATATTGATCACCCAGTTTGAATTACAGATAAATATTAAGTATCCTCAAATGAAAATTAAGATTTTTTTCCTCTATTAATCTGGACCTGTGAGGATGTCTTTATATTATCACACAGTTTAAGTTGTGGATACAGATTTGGAAGACATTTAATTATAGTAACTAAGTCTCTAAGTGGTTTTCTGGGCAAATTACTAAACCCCACTTTGTGCATTAGTTTCCTCTGTAAAAAATCTCATGAAGCTGTGGTGTGGATTAAGTAAATTAATGATATATTTAAACCCATAAAATAAGGATCAGAATGTAGCAAGAGCCCAATCAACCAAATTTATAGGTACCTCAATTATTTAAGAAATGATTATATGTATTTTGTGCATGCAGCTGTATCACCCTGGCATTTGATCTTGTCAGATCTTGGAAGCTAAGCAGGATCGGGCCTGGTTAATACTTGGATGAGAGACTGCCTGGGAACACCAGGTGCAGTAGGCTTGGAAAAAGGACCTGGCAACCCACTCCCCACAAAAAAGTCAGCCATTGTAAAGGTTGTGAATAGCAGAGAAGCACTGAGATAGTGCCAGGGAGTGTTTCATGTGTTGTGCATAGGGTTGCTATGAGTTGGACCTGACTTGATGGCACCGAACAACAACAACATGTATTTTGCAGTTATGTGATCTATTTACTTTGGGGGGGAAAAAAAAACAGAAAAAAATAAAGTTGAATGGTTAGCCAGTTTTTAGAAGGAAAAAAAAAAAACAGATAAATGCATGACTTGTCTATTTTTCATATGCTTGGTTTTATTACAATGCTAACACTCCTTCAATGAAACAAATGTGGAATTTATTATGGAATCTCTTTTCAATATTAAAACAGCATGGGAAAGTTTGAGGATATCACATGAGCCTTTGTTTCTCATTTCTTGTAGATCCCCATATTAAGGTTTCTGGAAAGAAAGAAGATGTTAAAGAAGCCAAAGAAATGATCATGTCTGTCTTGGACACAAAAGTAAGTAAATGTTAAGGACTCTCAGGTGTTAGAACCTTGTCTCTGCAGGGGCTACATCATGACAGTACGAAAGATACTTTTGGAGAAGAAAAACCAGGAGAAAATAATGGTGGTCCTATAATAGGCACATGTAACTATACAGTGGGTGTAAAGTTGTTTAATATTTGAGAAGGTTCTCTCATGTCAGGTAACTGAACAACATTAATATATATAAACACACACAGCTGTGTATTTGGATATATATGTATATACATATACATAAACACACACATATGTCTGTATGTGTACATCATCTTTGGAAATAGGTGTTGGCCCTGATCATTATAGGATAAGTAATACAAACTGTAGAAATTAGTATATTTTCCTTTCTGATGCCAGTAGGAAACCAGAATGATCTTCTTTATACCTCTTTGTTTAGTGTGCAGTGCATGAAATTCAATTGCATTCTCTCTCTCTGCAAGGACTGTATATTCTCAAATCTATATTCTCAAATCTAATCCATACCATTTGAACAGTTTTAGGGCACTACAAAATCAGATGCAGATTAGAATTGTGCATGGGATCCATAAGATTCTAATCAGCATCTTATTTTTTTGCCCTCTAGAACTATTGAAAGGGTGCAGATTAGGTTCGAGAATATATGGTATAATATATTCTCAAGAATATATCGAGAGATAACAAAGACATTTAAATACTTGAAAACGTTTATTTGTGAGAATTTACTTTCTTTGAATACATATAAAAGCATTTATTACATGCCAGGCACTTTGCATGTTAGTTTGCTCAATCCTCATAACTAATTCGGCCAGTGATATTAAGTAATTTTCTCAGGATTCTCAGGTAAGTGGAGAGGTGATTTGAATCTACACTCTTTGGTTCTTAACTGTCTTTTTGTTCCTTTTTATTTTTTTTTTGAATGATTCTGGGGCATCGCCCTGTTGCTGGACTTGCTCCGGCCATGAGCGGGAACCAGCAGCCAAAGACCCGTCATGTGGTAAGGGGGAGCCGGGGCACCCAGGAGCCACACTGCCCGGAAAGGAGGCTTAAGCCCACGGCTTCTCTGAGAAGCCTTGAGAAAGGCAGGCTCAGAGGCTTCTGCCCAGGGCGGCTCCTTGCTTCTTTTCTTCCCAATGAAGACTCCGAGTGCTCTGCTCCAACAGCTCTTTATTTCTTCCTTGTCTGTCCTGGTCGATGGAATGGACCCAGACTGCTCCATGTACCGCCCTTATATACTCTTCTGGGGCTCACTGGGGACCTATCAGAGGCAGTTACCCCATACGGGTTTCAGCCAATCAGAGAGGATATTCAAATTTGGTTTTGTAGAAGTAGCCAATCGGGTGGTTCCAGAACGGTCCAGTCAGGAGCCATTCAGGGGTTTGGAAACGGCCAGTCAGTGTCGAGGGGCCGGAGGCAAGGGAATAGATGCCAGAGCCATCGTGGGGAGCTCGAAGACCCTGAGTTCCAGGATGTAGGGCAAAGGTGTCTGCCTGGGGAACAAGCCTCAGTCCTCCAAGGGGCCTAGATAGGCCCCGGGGCAAACTGCCTCTCTAGGCAGTGCCCTACAAATGATCTCTGATCTCCCTTCTTTCTTTTGTTTCTTCTGTTCTTTTTGTTCTTTGTTGTGGTTCTTTGTTTTTATTTTTAACAGTTGTTCACCTTATTAAATATTTATTTTAGAATTTTGTCCAAAAAAGAGGGACATTTTCCTATACTTCAGAGGTTAAACTGACAGAAGAATTAAAATCTAAAATATTTAAAGGATTTAGATTGAAAATTAGATTTCAGACAGTTTAAAATTTATGGATATTTTTAACCTCCTGAATTTTACTTGTTAAGAACTGTAGAATTTCATTAATCATCTTAAAAATGAGAAGGGATTTCACATTGGTCTTTATAGTTTTACACTAAATTTCCCCAAATTAAATACATGGATTTCAGTTTGGCCACCATGTTTTTATTCTTTATGCCTTGAAATTTTAAACACTTTGCTCTTGATGCTTTTTAGTATTAACAAAAGTGACCCAGTGGGAAATCTTATAGATTTGTTGCTACTACAATCTTAGTCTAACATTTGGCTTTTATGTAACTAGCCTTCTACTTCCTATTCATTTACATGAGTCATTTTGCTGCCAGAAGTCTGTACTCCCTGATCATATTCTCACTTTACTTCCTACCAGCATAGATCTGTTTTGTAAAGTTTGATATACAGTAACATAGAAGTTATTGTGTATAAGGGGTTTGAGAACAACTCTCATAAATGCCTCCTTCTTCATAGTTTTGAGCTCTACTTTCTGTTTCTTTTTTGTTGGAAATTTTTAATGTATAACTTAATGGCTATGATTCTGGCATGTATTTCATTGTGACAATTCCATATATGCATTTCCTTGTACATTGCTCACTTAACCTCTTCCTTACCCTCTCATGACCCTCTTCCCCCTTCCCCACACCCCCACCAATGATTTCCTTTCTACTTGTCTTTTTGTGTGAATATTTATCTATATACGTACATCCTGATTTTGATTTAAGTCTAAACTTTTTTCTATAGTGATCTATCTTTTTACATTCTCAGCAGTATTACAAGAGTGATCTAGTCTGTATGCATTATTGCCATCCTTTGGAATTATTGGTATTTTATTATTTCTCATACTAATAAAGTTGAGGTGTTTACACTGAGGTTGACCTCTCCTGCCTTTCTCCCTCCTCATTGGCCCTCGTCTCTCTCAGGTCTTCTCCCATCATCGCTTCCTTTTGCTAGATCCCTTCCTCCTCCTCTATACTCCTTAAATTGTCCCTTCTACATTATGCTAAATTCACATGTCTTTTTCTTTTTCTTTTATAGGACTGGGAGGTTAAACCCAGGGCCTCTCACATGTTTTGCAAGTGCTCTAACATTGAGTCACACCCTAGCCCATTTTTCACTTTGTGGGATTTAGCTCAGTTGGTAGAGCACTGCGCTGCAGTCTCTGAGGTCACGAGTTCAATTCCCAGCACCACAAAAATGGGAGAAGAACCTGGCAATCCACTCCCAAGGCAATCCCGAAACAGTCAGCCATTGAAAACCCTATGAGGGTCGCTATGAGTTGGATACCAACTCGGTGGCACCTAACAACAACAACAACAACAATCTTTGAGACAGGGTCTCACTAAGTTACACACGCTGCCTCTGGCCTTGAACATGCAATCCCCCTGCCTAAGTCTCCCCAGTCACTGGGATTACAGACATGTACCACCGTGCCCAGCCTTGAACTTTACTTTTATTTCTAGTTTCCATTATCCTAACTCCACAGTCCTCTAAAATGCATATTTTTAGTCTTGTAATTATGCTTTTATCTGTTTTTAGTTATTTAAATGTCTCATGAACAATGTCTTCAAAGAAAAAATGAGTGATTTGTTTGTAATTATAGGCAGCTTTATTTAACAACTACTTTCCAAAAACTTATCTTAGTAAAGAATCTGTCTGTCTTCAGCTGGGCACAGTGCTGCACACCTGTAATTCC
The DNA here is from genome assembly GCA_007922755.1 of Pedetes capensis. NCBI lineage: Eukaryota > Metazoa > Chordata > Mammalia > Rodentia > Pedetidae > Pedetes > Pedetes capensis. The sequence goes on from VMDO01006722.1 coordinate 30,159, forward strand.
AGCAACTCAAGTTGCTAAGGCAAGAGGATCACAAGTTCGAGGCCAGAGGCAGCCTATGTAACTTAGTGATACTTGTCTTAAAATAAAAAGTGAAAAATGGGCTAGAGGTGCATCTCCACTCCATGGTAGAGCACTTACGAAGCATACATGAGACCCTAGGTTCAAAGCCCCCATTGTGCAAAAAATAAAAATAAAATAAATGATTCTGTTTCTTCTCTACTTCTTCTGTCAAATTTGTCTTAAGATGAGAATTTTTTAGTAACCAAAGAAAGCTTGATGGAAATTAAACATGTTATATTGAGATTTTTATATTAAGAAATCTATAAGATTTCCTATTGGGTAACTTTTGTTAATACTAAAAAGCATTAAGAGTTTTTCTTTTTCATGTATCAAGAACTACTAACATTATTTCCATGTAGAGCAATCGGGTCACATTGAAGATGGATGTTTCACACACAGAGCACTCGCATGTAATCGGCAAAGGTGGGAACAATATTAAGAAAGTGATGGAAGAAACAGGATGCCATATCCACTTTCCAGATTCCAACAGGAATAATCAAGCAGAAAAAAGCAACCAGGTAATTAGTCTTTCCATGGGAACTTTTATGGAATGAATTATAACCTTTTGCATATCTCTTTTAAATAAAAGCAAAACAGTCATCACATGGATGACGTGCAATATGGATCACTTGACCTCTTACAAGGAGACTGTGGTGCTGTGCTGCTTTGAGGAAAAGTTATAAATAGGAACTAACCTCTTGATCTTTAAGTGGTCAATAGAAAACAGATGAGAATGTAATGGTCACAAAATAAGGCCCCCAAGGAAAGGCTGAGAGAGCGTGTCCATCAGGAAAGGCCGAGAAACTTTCAGGATCCTACCATTGCCTGGATCCTGCCTGCAGAATCCCAGAAGTGGTCCTCTTTGCTGTACCCGGTCACCATCTAAGAGGCAGCCAGGCTTCCTTACATTGACTGAATTACGTGTCTCTCTCTCACTTATACACACCTTTTCTAGTTCTTCTCTTTCGAACTCACTTGTCCTCATGCAAATGCTTTCAGTGCTTGAAACACAGATAGGATTATTTGTGTTATTTGGAAGTGTTCTCTCTTCTGAGCTAATTAAAAGATGAGAAATCGTCAGCCATAAAGATGAAGAGAGAATCTTTTCTCTCCAGGTACTTAGGGATTTATGCAAAAGGGACTAGATAGAAAGCCCTGGTAAAATGCAAGGGCATTAGTCAGAATATCTAACAGCTGGTACAGTATGGCCATCAGCCCAATGAGCAGTGTTCTGGAGCTGCTGTACCCCACCCCACTGCAGGCCTAATGCTGTTGTTGCTGGATCATGGGGAGGCACAAGGGACCCTAGGAGAAAGCTAGAGGAGGTAGGTGTTGCCACAGTGATTACTTACCAGCTGAGAAGAAAGAAGTTCAATATTTTGAGAATCTAGTGTGGACATATTGCCTACTGATATGCATATGGCATGCACAGAGTTTAAGCAAAAGGGAGAAAATGTGATGAACACGAATATTGATAAAGAAGGAAGGATGGTTTCATGGAGACTGTGGAGCTTTAGGTAAGTCCAACAGGCAAGATAGATCCATTGGCATAAATCACATGAGGATCTCATTAAAATGCAAATTATGGTTAAGCAAGTCTAGGTTGGGCCTGATTCTATATTTTTAAGTAGCTCCCAAATAATGCCCATGCCATTTGTCCTTTAACTGCAACTTGAGTAGCAAGGATGTAGATACCTAGAAAAGCAAATATGAGTTTGGTTTAAATAAGTCTAACTATGTTTTCTTACTTTTGCAGGTATCTATAGCAGGACAACCATCAGGAGTAGAATCTGCCCGAGTTAGAATTCGGGTAACTATGTATTACTTTATTACATTGAAATTACGCCATCAACATTTGCATTATAAGGCATTAAAATAATAATGTATTAGTTTGTAATCAAATAATATTTTCAGCAAGTAGGGAATAGTGCCAAAGTTGTTTTCATGTCTCTTCTGGCACCTGTTATCTAAATTTTTATTGCTAAGTGTTTTATTCTCAGCTTTCAAAAATGAGATTCTATGTTATTTATAAACTTTTTTCTGCTGAAGACATTGAAATCTTCTGGATTTCATATGACTCAGTCTCTTTGATGACTTTTAAATGATCAAAAGAGGCTTGAGGGAAAAATGCTGCAAGCAGTATGAATTGTCAGGTTTCACAAAAGGCTTCTTCCGTTTATAAAACTTTACATAGTTTACTTCAGCTTGGGTCTACCATAAAAGCAACTTAAGTTTTAAGGTCCATCTTTAGAAAAGAATAAATGAACTGTGCACATCTCTAAATGTATGTTGCTTTAACAATCTCCTTTGGGTTCTCATAATTTCGTTTTAGGAGCTGCTTCCTTTGGTGCTGATGTTTGAGTTACCAATTGCTGGAATTCTTCAACCAGTTCCCGATCCTAATTCTCCCTCTATTCAGCACATATCACAAACATACAACATTTCAGTATCATTTAAACAGCGCTCCCGAATGTATGGTGCTACTGTCATAGTACGAGGGTCTCAGAATAACACTAGTGCTATGAAGGTAAATGATTTAGATAATTCCCAACATAAGTGTACAGATCATCCAAGTTTTATTTTTAAGGGATATTAGATTAATTTGTTTTCCAGAATTTTCCTTTGTGTTACATTTGAGTTCATAGAATATGCTGTTATTTTTCCATAGCTGTTAGAAGTGCAATAGAGTCTTTCTTTCTGTGCAGGCAGTGGTATTTTATAGGATTATTTCCATTCTATCCTAGGAAGGAACTGCCATGCTGTTAGAACATCTTGCTGGGAGTTTAGCATCTGCTATTCCCGTGAGCACACAACTAGACATTGCAGCTCAACATCATCTCTTTATGATGGGTCGAAATGGGAGCAACATCAAACATATCATGCAGAGAACGGGTGCTCAGATCCACTTTCCCGATCCCAGTAATCCACAAAAGAAATCCACTGTCTACCTCCAGGGCACCATTGAGTCTGTCTGTCTTGCAAGGCAATATCTCATGGTAAGGTTACTATAATTCTTTATTTAACTTCTTTGGGTACATTGTTATTGCATTCACTGTACTGATGTGATATTTATGGAAGTATTCTGGAAACCTGGTCAAATAGGTAAGTTTCTTGGTATAAGGAAATAAACTGGAAGCATAAGGGTCATAGTGCCTCTATAGGCTTAATTTCATTGCATAGAGGAATAATTTTCTTGCAGTTTTTTTTTAACGTAGACTGAACACACTAAAGATTATAATGAAGTAATTGCATTTGGTGGCATGAAGGGAAGTTAACTATTTTGATCTGACATATAGTACTAATGTGCAGTTTATACTTGACAAAATGTCTTCTGCTTAAACAGAAAAGTAAAAATACTGTTTAAATTTCATCCTTAAAGACATGGCATTCTGAGACATTTGTACATTATATAAGTTTCTAATACAATGCAAAAATACTACTTAAGTCATGAATTCAAGTGTTACTTATTGAACAAAAATAGCAAAGTTACATATTATAATTTAAATACTACTTGTAATTTATAATTTATAGTATTTTTCTCTTTCCTATATTCATTTAATACCCCAGTGTGTGGATGGATGTATAGTAACAAAATGAATTAATGCTGGGTTTGCAGTTCTTCTTATTGAAAACACCACTGTATTCTCTTGTTTAGTGCTTGACCTTTAGTGACATTTGAATCAGTAAGCATTAGGTGTGACCTTTGCTGTTATTAACTTGCAGAATAAATCTATAAAATATTGCATTATTTGTATGCATGTTCAATTATTAGTCTTAAAATGATGAACTCCTATGCATTCTATTGTGAAATTTTCTAGGGTTGTCTTCCTCTTGTGTTGATGTTTGATATGAAGGAAGAAATTGAAGTAGATCCACAATTCATTGCTCAGTTGATGGAACAGCTGGATGTTTTCATCAGTATTAAACCAAAGCCAAAACAGCCAAGCAAGGTTGGTTCAGTCTCCACCCAGAGAATTGTGTCATACCTGACTCTATACAACTTTATTTTGCAGTTACATGGAACTAATACTCAAATATGTATGTCTATATATTTAGTTACAGTAATATGAATTTGTAACAGTATTCATTATTGATAACCATTTTCTTTATGTATTTGTTGGGTTTGGGGGTCCATTTTTAGTAACTATTTTTCTATAAATGCATGCAAAAGAAAGAGATAACATGTTTTTCTTAATTTGCAATCTGGTAACTTTAAACTTTAGTTAGTTACCAAAGAGCTCATAAGGCTGTTTTTGTATTATGTGTGTATGTGTCCATGTACAGACATATCCAACCCAGTTCTGTAAATATTTAGAGTAGTTATTATATGCCAGCCATCTCTAGGGTGTACCTGCCCTAGAGATCTAAAAAATAGTGGCCCCTTTTTTAAAATAAAGACTTTAAGTAATGAAAGCGTTCAGCCTTCTTGGAACCTCTTCTCTCGGGTGTTACAAACTTCCAGTAATTACATGTGTAGAAAAGTTTAATGGGATAAATCTGATATTAAGTGCTAGTGATAATATGATTAAAGAAGCTATTCCTACATTAACTTTGTGAAAATTGGCACAGCTGTTTTGAAGCGCATTTGGGATCATCTGATTACACTGAGGACGGTGCTTCTGCATTTGCAGACATTCTACTGTGGTTATGTCTGCTGAAGACACTGTTATGCAGCAGGAATGGTGCTGAGTGAAAGAATCACTGCATGATAGCATGTACTAAATGGTAGCGTTTATGTGTGTGTGCTTTGTAAAGGGCAAAGCATTTCTGGGAGAGTGCATACCAAATTCATCATGAGTTGCCTTTTGGATAGAAGGAGAGAAAATGGAATTAAGAGATAAACAAGAAGAATGCTAGATTTCTTTAACAAAAGTCAGAAACAGTCTTTATTCCAGGTGCTAAGTATATAGGTGCTATATTAACCTTGTTTTTCTATGTTTAAAAAAAACCTCCCCAAAATAAAAGGACTTAAAATGGCAACTGTGTTGAGTTTATGGACAGTTTTAAACAAAAAAATAATAATTCTGGAACTGAGTTGAGTTCCCTAACATTATAGTAGATAAAACACTAGTCATGCATTCCATTTTTAATTTTCTAACCTATAAACTTTATCATATATGTATGATGGTTTATGTGTAATACATATTATATATAATTTTGTATGTATGTAAGTAATGTGATATTTACTAATTAAAGAAAAACAACATCTCTTCAAAAGAAAACTTTAAAGGAAAAGATAGCCTTGATTCTAAGTGAACTTGACATAGTGAATTTAAAGTTAAGAGAATATTAGTTTTTTGTATTATGAAGCCTCATACTTCATTAATTTGGGTTAACTAGAGTATCTATAGATGACAGGACTTGTGCCTATAAAGATGGACAGGCACAGGAATTCCAGGAGTTCAGTAATACATGAGCATGTATCAGGAAAAAATAGATTTTACATGAAAACTCTGGAACCTTGCAGCATCCCCATGCCATTTAATTATGCCCAGCTGGCCTGATTCTGACAACCCCTTTAACTTCTTTCTTAGCCACAAGTGGTTTTCCCTGTGGGGTTTACATTTCTAATATTCTGCATGAGTCCATTGAGGAGGGAAAAGGATTTATTATTTAGAGGGGTTTTGCTTTTGTTTCTGTTTTACCATAAACTTTGCCATAGATATGCCAGTAGTGAGGAATAGTGGTACCTCAGGGTCTATTAGTTAACTAGTAGGCCATAAATGTCAAATAAGTGCTTATAATTATCCAGTCCATATATGGTGACAAGTTTGAATTGGTTCATAAAAGTGAGATAAAGGGGGGAAAGCCTTAATATGAAGCTGAGAGGCTGTGGACAGAGACCGAGTTCCAGTCCTCTTCCTGCCCCTCTGCAGCTGAGCCATGACCTTGACTAAGTCTCTTAGCTTCTTGAATAGGAATAAAATGCCCATCTCATAAGGTCTTGGTGAGAGTTGAAACATTCATACAGTTTCCATCAGGACACATGCAATAAATGGAAACATTTTACAGTTTCACCAGCAGTAAAAACTTAAGAAATAAAAGGTTAGAATTTGCAGTTGATTTTAAAGCAGCATTAATATATCCCCTGAGTGGAGTTCTTATTAGCATTTTCATTTTCCACCCACCTCCCTCCCCCCTCATTCGTTGTAGACTACTCACATGTCACCTTTTTTTCCCCCATTATGTGTTTTCATAGTCTGTGATTGTGAAAAGCGTTGAACGAAATGCCTTAAATATGTATGAAGCAAGGAAATGTCTCCTCGGACTTGAAAGCAGTGGGGTTACCATAGCAACCAGTGCATCCCCAGCATCCTGCCCTGGTGGCCTGGCTTGTCCCAGCCTGGATATCTTAGCTTCAGCAGGCCTCGGACTCACTGGACTAGGTATAAAATTCATTATTATAGCTCTTCTCAGTCAGTGGGGAAATGCTTATTCAGTTCTCTTTCTTTCTACCATTGGGTTCTACAATTAAATGCTATTTTTTCTTCTTCAGGCCCTAAGGTCAGGTGAAAAGCAACAAAATGTGAATCAGTCTATTTTAGGTTTTTCCTTAGGCTCTGTGGATTTTGGTTACTGAGATTCTTCCTGTGCTGGCATAAATAATCAAGGTCTGACTGTTTCGAGTGGCTGTCAATTGTTCTAAATTAAGAGTGCCACTGATATTGAAGTGAGCGGCTGACTATAATGTATGTGTTTTTTCTCTCTCTTGCATTTGCAATATTGCCTTCAGTCCCCAGAGATAAAGATTATCTAGTTTGCTTTTCAAAAAGTAATTGCAAATCTCTATGAGGGGAGCAGGCAGGTGACAGCAAGCAGAACTCCCCCCCTAGTGGTTAGGCCTGCCAAACCCAGACACAAAGGAAACCTAACCTGCCAGCACCAAGAGAAATAGCACTGCATTTATATCTAAAGCAAGGAACAAACAGTGTCATCTCAGCGCTGTAGCTTGTTAAGGAAGCAGGGTAAGGCACCTAATAGTCACAGCACCATCTGTGGCCTCATCCATGGATTGCCATTTTATAATCCGAATGTTGCTCCATTATCACTTTCTTCCACATTTTTCAGTTGCCTTTGTATAAAAAGCTAATGCAATAAGCCTGTCACATCATTTTGCCTCATTCAGTGTTGACTTGAGACAAAAACAATACACTCAGTAGCCTTTAATTTTTTCCCAGTACCTGTTTTTGCTTTTTTAAAATGTAATATGATTATAATATTAAATTCCAAGTGGCCATTCCTGGACTCTATTACAATAAAGAAGTACATTCCCTCCACCCCCACCTGGCTTGATCCCTAATCTACAAAAGTTATCCCTTCTACAGGCACCTGAATAGTCATAATAAACACTGACTCTGAAGTAGGAAATGCCAGTCAGGTAACTTAACAGGAACCAAGTTTATCCTGCACTGTGGGAAAATAAGTGAGCAAAGAAACAGAGTCACTAAATTTTAAAAATATTTTCATAGCTATACCAATCCTATAATACTTAATGCTTTGGGTATATTCCTGGAAACTTGCATGCAAGTGCATATTTTATTTTAGGACATTTTAAATGCCTGAAGAAAGATTTCATTACTTAAATCAAGCATCGAATGCTTAAAACAAAAAACTAAAAAAAAATTTCCTGCAGGAAGTTTTCCTTATTAAGATGGAGCCCAAAAAAATCATGTATGTGTTCTGACATACACATAAAAACTATTCCAGGTATCTCAGCCTACTAACAAAGGGGCCAAATGGATCCATTGTTCCACAGGAAAACATTCCCCAATTGTTGCTAAATGAGTGATTTGAAAAAGGTTTGTTTGGAAGCAGATGACAAGTGAATCATGCAGAGAAAGAAGAATGAGTCTCCACTTGAGCAAAAATTTGTTCATTCTGGCTAGCTGACATGAATGCAAAGCACCTGATGGTGTTCAGTGACCCTGACTGCTGTGCTGACTCAGGCACATCTGTCTTCCTCTTCTGGCAGCATTTATTTGTAGTGAGCAGATTCCCATGTTGGAATTGTATAAAGAAATATTTTATGTGAATATTTAAAAGAAAATCTGTCACCATATGTTTTACATTTAGAAAATATCAGATTATATTGATGCACATTACAAATGGCAATATTGGTGCCATCTCTATTTTAAAATCTTGAATTTTTGTGTACTGACTTTACTTTCATTTATTACAGGACTTTTGGGGCCCACCACTTTATCGCTAAATACTTCAACAACCCCGAACTCACTCTTGAATGCTCTTAATAGCTCAGTCAGTCCTTTGCAAAGTCCAAGTTCTGGTACCCCCAGCCCCACGTTATGGGCACCCTCACTTGCTAGTTCTTCAAGTGCCACAGGTCAGTATAATCTAAGTATGATTAAAGGCAGATATTCTTAGGTATTATCTATTTTTAAACAAAATTTATAAATGATTCCATTTCTTTAAGGGAAAATTATGATTTAATACATACTCTAACCAAACAGAAATCCCCCAGTGTGTAAACTAGTTAAAGCACAATGAAGCAATCATTTTTTTAAATACAAATAGAATATAATCTTCACATAGGATAAACAGATTAGGAAATAGATCTTGCTATGCGGGGAACAATTGCAGAGGCCCATGAAGGTCACCGACCTGGTCCTTAGGAGATGTAGGCTCTGTGTGGACTAGCTTTCCTGGTGGCCCTGTGTATAGGCTGACCTTAGCTAGTTTTCTCCTCTGTTTAGTGATGGGCTTGTATTAAATATCTGCTAACATGTTGTTTCATTTTAGCATTCATTTATGTTTTTATGGTAATAAAAAGCCTGTTTACAGAGAGATATCAAAGTCATATTCTCTTCTGAATTCACAATAACAAAAATGATGTTTTTTATTGTTACTGAAATAATGGTTATTGCTTCTGAGTTTTCTTGTCTAATTTCTGTCTTCATGAATGTTCCCATAGGCTTTTCTGCTATACCACACCTTATGATTCCATCTACAGCTCAGGCCACGTTAACCAATATTTTGTTGTCTGGAGTGCCCACCTATGGGCACACAGCTCCGTCTCCCCCTCCTGGTTTGACTCCTGTTGATGTCCATCTCAACAGCATGCAGACAGAAGGCAAAAAAATCTCAGCTTCTTTAAATGGACATGCACAGGTAATGTTCTTCTGCTGGAAAGGTGTGATCTGGGCTGTTTGCAAGAGATAAGCCACTTGTAACATGTTTCAGCCTTCACCTAAGAGGAATTTTAAATTATAAAAGTCAATGTCAATGAATTTTATTTGTAATACCTGTATATTTTTTTCTATGATTTCAGTCTCCGAATATAAAATATGGTGCAATATCTACTTCATCACTTGGAGAAAAAGTGCTGAGTGTGAATCGTGGTGATCCATCCATCCAGACAACTGGGTCTGAACAGGCTTCCCCTAAATCGACCCCTGTGGAAGGTCAGAAGTCTAGCAACTTTCCTCCTGATTGTCGGTCTGGTTTATAACTTGGATAAAGGGGGTTGTGGAGAGTCTGTGCAGTGCTTTGGAACCGGCTTTGCTAACCAGCTATGCTCATGTTGAGAGGCAATGTCTTGACTGAAATTCCACAAAGCATGGCAAAAAGTTAACTGAAAACCACTTTCTACAGAAATACCACTTTCCCATTACACTGGACATTCCTTAATTAAAATGATTATAATTGTGTAACAGAAAAGCATGAACTTACTAAATGTTTATATGTAAATATATAGATACATACATTCTCCCCCAGTGGAGTATCTTTTTATAACCCATTTACCCCTAAAAATCTTCAAAAATCATGAGGATCTTTTGAAGTTGAGTTTGGGTAACAACCTGAATTCATTAAAGTGTCCATTTGCATCTGAGAGCTATTATGCCTATGTCAGGCTAATAATGTCTGTGTAGAGTTGGATTCTGATTTTTCTCCCTTGCAGAAAACTTTTCTTCTCCCCTGCAGGTTGTAGTGATGCTTTTGTTGAAGTAGGCATGCCTCGAAGTCCCTCCCATTCTGGGAATGCTGGTGACTTGAAACAGATGATGGGTCCCTCCAAGGTTTCCTGTGCCAAGAGACAGACAGTAGAGCTATTGCAAGGCACAAAAAACTCACATTTACAGTATGTACTTTTATCTTTGTATCCCTTGATTCTTTGAAAGAGAGTGTATAAGCAGGCTGAATTTGAAAGAAAGTGAGTAAGCAGGCCAAATTTGTTTTGAACTCAAAGGTTAGTACACTTTTGCTCAAGTCAGGTTAGATTTCATCTATAGGCTTTCATGTTTCTCTTCATAATTACCTTTTTAAAAAATTTAAGGACTAATACTAATTTTCACCCATACATACATCATGTGTGTGTGTGTGTTGCTGAGGATGGAACCCAGCACATTGTACATGCTAGGCAAGTGCTCTACCATAAGCTACATCCCCAGCCCTTAGTTTTTTGAGACAGGGTCTCCCTACATAGCCCAGGCTGACCTTCAACATGCTAATAGCTCAGGCTGGCTTTGAACTCAGTGATCCTCCTGTCTCAGCCTCCTTGTGCTGGGATTACATGTATGCGTCCTCATGTGGGGCTGCCTGTATTCTTTATAATCTCTACCTCCCTCACTTGGTTGGGTTTATATCTACATCCTCCAAACCATCTCTATTGCTCTGAATCTTTAACATTCTCTCTGCTGTTTAGTAATCATTAGGGACAATTTTTACTCCCTGATTTTTGCTATTATAGATTTTCCCACAGTGAAAGAAATTTAAATTTCCCTCATTTGGCTTTGAATTTCTTTTTTAAGCTGTGGCTCACTTTCCCAAGACACTTAACTGCAAACTTTTTAATAAATCGTATCATGATTTTATTTATGACAAATCACATTGAGTATAAATGCATGAATTATATTGAATAGAACTCTCCCTTACCATAGCACAGTTGCCATTATATGAGCTCTTCTTTTTTCCATTTACTTCCTTTCTTCTCCTCCATAGTGAAAGATTCTGCTCCAGCTATCCAACTGATTTTGCTATTGTCTTATCAGTTCCTTGTATATCTTTACAGAGTGGCTTCATGCAAACATTAGCATTATATATTCTTATTTCCTCCCTTTCTTATTAAAAACCATTTTGCTTTAGAAACTCTAGTCTCATTTTTCCAATTCTGTTTTTATCTGTGCTTTTCTTTACATGGTGCTAATACCCATAATGAACATTCTTTATTATACTGCTGTTGTTAGGTGCCATCAAGTCTGATCTGAGTCATAGAGACTCTCAGGGTTTTCACTGGCTGATTGTTAAGGAGTGGATTACCACGTCCTTCTCCTGTTTTAGTAGTGCTGGGGATCAAACCTGGGTAGAGTGAGGAGTAGCAGTTTACCAACTGAGCTAAACCCCAGCACTGATCTTTAGTATAGTGTAGGGAAACACTTTTGCTTTCTTCTGTCTGTTGCAATGTTTGAAGTATGTATCCTTTCCTTTCATCATTAAATAGGTTCTGAACCTTCTCCTTGTGTCTCATCTGGATTGAGTTGCAGCCTCTAGCATAGTCTCCCAGCTGCATTCTCTTATCAGTTTGACTTTCATTTTGCTTTACTAACAATTATTTCTTAAAGTACGAATATGATTTTATCACATTGTGGCTTAAAAAGTACCAATGGCCTTCATTGCCTGCTTTCTTTCTTTTACTTACATCCTTCCCTCCAAGTTATTTTTCTCCTGGCCTTTGGTGCAAATGAATGTGTGATGCCCCTTAATTCCCAAATCAGATGTCCTTTGTGAACCCCTGGCAGCTTTTGCCAAGCAAATTTTATTGTTTTTATTCTGTATTCCAGTATCCATTTCTGAGTTCCCCATGACAGAGCTGAACTGTTGAATGAATAAAACTGTGAATAAATGAACTCCATGTTTGATATTTCATATCCCTGTTTTATTTGAGCTGGATGGTACACTTGGATTTGAACTTGAGGTACCTGTATCCTGCATGTATCACCTGTTGAATTTAGATATGCTGCCCATCCTGCTAAACAGGCTTTAGAGAATTTTTCTTGTTTATCTGCTACCTTTGTTACCAATATCATATGCATTTCACACATACACATTTTATCATCTATATGCCTTCAGATTTTCTCAGTCTCTATTTACACTTTGAATTCATGAATCATTGTTACCTGGTTGATGTATAAAAATCAGAAATCTACCCAGGCACAGTGGCATACTCCTGTAATCCCAGGGAGGCTGAGGCAGGAGAATTGCCAGTTCAAGGCCAGAGGCAAGCTCTCTAACTTAGATTCTGACTCAAAATGAAAAATTAAAAACTGGACCAGGGGTGTAGCCCAGTAGTAGAGCACTTGCAATGTATATGCAAGGCCCTAAGTTCAGTCCCTAAGAACAAGGGGGAAAAAATCCAAAATCTTTGCCTGTACATCTCCTCCCTATATACCGTACATAAGATGCCATGTATAGTACGTATGTGTGAGTATATACTGTGGAATAGTTTCAGGCTCTTCTTCTAGAGTCAGAGTGCCTGAGTTCAAATTTTAGCTCTGGCATTTATGTTAGAGGGATGACCTTGGACACGGTACTTCCTCATCTGTCTAATGGGAGACCATAGTACCAATGTGGCAGTGTGGCTGTGAAGACTGAATGAGGGTAAGCACGCATAGTAATGTGGCGCAATACGTTTGATTATAAAGTAGAGCGTTAAATTCCAAACTCTCTTTCACAGCAGCACTGACAGGCTGCTCTCAGACCCTGAACTGAGTGCCACGGAAAGCCCTTTGGCTGACAAGAAGGCTCCAGGGAGTGAGCGTGCTGCAGAGAGGGCAGCAGCTGCCCAGCACAGCTCTGAAAGGGCCCGCCTTGCCCCGAGGCCCTCCTATGTCAACATGCAGGTAATGGAAATAAAATAGGAAAGCCATTCAAATGCACAGTGCCTAGCCTGGGCGTAAAGAATTCAGTGAGTGTCCAGAAGTAGCACAGTAGTCAGCCTATGCTGTGATCAAAATGAAATTTAATTATATATGCAGTTGTTAGGAATTGGTTTTGGTATAAACACTAAAACAAAATGCAGGATTTAGCTTCATGAGAATAATTCTTTGAAGTACACCATTAAAAATGGTGCCAGGCAATATATTAAGAATGGTGTAAAATGATTTGTGTCACTGGCTTGTGCACATTAACATTCATCTATTACTTGAGAAAGACATAGATAAATGTTAGAGACTGTGTTTCTAATTACTACTACTTCATGACATAATCTTGGATAAATCTAGTGCTTATAGAATTGTTGTTGTTAAGTTGGTGCCATTTTAAGATTTTTGTGAAAATAATGTGCAGTTTTAGTACTTTGAAAGTATGTCCTAGATGCTGAATGTTGTAATTGTGTTGCTCACAGATTAGTGTGATTATTTCAAACAACTTTCTCAACAGGACCTTTGTCTGTATCCCTTTTCAAAATATTAGGTCCCTTACTCAAAATGCTATATATTCTTGAATCTAATTTGCACCCTTTCAGCAATTTTTAGAGGGCTATAAAATCAGATGTGGATTAGAATCACATGTGGATTATGTTCCTGTGAGGCTGCTCCGGCTCTCTAGACCTTGAATCCAAACAATATGCAATTCTAATCCACACCTGCTATTAGTCCTCTACAACTGTTGAAGGAGTGCCTCTATGTGATTAGATTACTGAGCATGAAATTCAGAAATCTGATTTCCATAGAGGCCAAAGGGGAATGATAAGGATTTTTTGTTTTTGTTGTTGTTTTGTGGTACTGGGTATTGAACCCAGGGCCTTGTACTTGTATGCTCTGCCAGTGCTGGACCACTGAACTGCACCTCCAGCCCTTTTTTACTTTTTGAGACAGGGTCTCGCTAAGTTACACAGACTGCCTCTGCTCTCGAACTTGTAATCCTCCTGCCTGTGCCTCCCGAGCCGATGGGATTACAGGCATGCGCCACCACCCCTGGAGATAAAGATTTTGTATTTTGTGCCTTTTTAGAGATTTCTACAAACATTTTAATTTTCAGTACCAGAATTACTAGGTAGACTTACCTACTTCAGAGTAGATTTATCTCCCTCATCCCCTTACCTCCAAAAAAAGAAAAAACTTCACAAAATTTTAGAAATAAAAAAACTGTCATAGATAGGTCCAACAAATTAATCCATGGAACTAAGTTATTCTACTGTAATTCCAGGATGAACTATAATTTAATCTGCCTTGTCCAATTTTTTAATTCTTGCCATTTGAACATATTCATGAGTTTTTAGCGAATAAAATCCATGGCCTTCATAAATGTGTCAGTGTTAAAAAAAATGTACTACATTTTCTCTGGTCAATTTATTTTCAGTTAATATAAAATTTTCCCGTTTAAGAAGTATCAAGTCTCCGTTATAATTCCTCTGTGGTTTTTGTGGTTCTTTTTTAGTGGGTTTATACCTTTAGTGAACTGATTTCATGGTTTTTTTCTTTAGGATGGATGAGAATGTTTTTGATGATAATGCTTCAACTTAAATAGATGTATTTATATACTTTGTGAATACCTGACTCCTCAAATCACTAAGATAATGATAAATCAACAATAATAGTCACTGAGAATTCATATGAGAAAAAATTAAAGAGTTCCCTGATATCTGTGGCTGAAATTGGTATCAGTTTCTTGAGCACCATTGGGATGCCATATCTCTAGTTTTCTTTCAACACTTATTTCTCCTACCAATTTATTTTATACTTATTTTTCTTACCCAGCCCTCCTAAGACTGTAAGTCACTGAGGCTGTAGATTATTTTTGATTTATTGTTGTATTCGCAAAGCTCAGCATTATCTCTTTAACCAGTAGGCACTCAATATGTATTTATTGAACAAGTGAATGTAGATTTTCCCCACATCTTGCCCTTGTGCTTCAATAATAAAAAGTTGATTTTTAACTTCCAATGCCATTTTGGATCTGGGATTTCAAAAATGTCATGAAACAGTGTTATTTAAAAATCTGACTGTCCTAATTGACTGGGTTATCTGGGACAGGCTCTGTTTCCTATCATCTAGCCTGATTTATTATTCACAGCTCATTTCACTCTCTGAAGTGATTTGTTTCAGGCCATGAATTACTATTGTATATAATAGTATATTGGGGTTTAGATCAATTGATAGAGTATTGTTCTGCGAGCCCTTAGTTCTATCCCCAGCACCACAAAAACCGGGGAAGGATGTGGCAATCCATCCCTGAAACAATCCTGAAACAATTAGCCATTGAAAACCCTAGGAGGGTCACTATGAGTCCTACCGACTCAATGGCATCTAAGAACAACAACAACAACAACAACAACAACATAATGGTGTAGACTCCCTGGAGAAAAGTCAAAGAGGCCTTGCAGTTGATTCTTGACCATCCTGGTAGGCCCTTGAGGCACCTTGAATCAAGTTTTAGCTATTTCCTAAATTGGAGAGTTGAGAACATGAGGGTGGCATTTGAGGCACTGTAGCTGTATCTGCACTGTTTCCTTCAGAAAGGTCTTGCTTTGGTCTCTGCCTCCACCTGTCTGTGGTTAGTGGAGGGAAGGTGTGGTGCCATCTTAATCCTGGGCAGTAAAAGGCAACTAGGCTTAATTTTGTCTACAGATGTACCACCCTGGTGTCTGATCTTGTCAGATCTAGGAAGTTAAGCAGGATCAGGCCTGGTTAGTATTTAGATGGAAGATTACCTGGGAATATTGGATGCTGTAGGCTTGGGAGAAGGACCAAGTAGCCCACTCCCAAACAATCTGCCATTGAAAATTCTGTGAATAGTGCTGGGCATGGCACAGTGTCCAGTAGTGTTTCATCTGTTGTACATAGGGTTGCTATGAGTGGGGCCCAACTCCACGGCACGTAACAACAACAAGGCTCAATTTTATTGTGCTTTTTAATGTTATTATAGATTAAAACTAGATATTTTCCATTTATCTCACTTCAAAAGCAGAGACTGTGCCCATTAGGCTTAGAACATCTTAAGTTGTCTTGACATCATACCACTTCAGGTCATACTTACCTAAATGAGAGAGAGAGAGAGAAGGATGAAAGATACCTGACAGCATTTTGGCAATGTATCTATCACTTTGAAATTTTGTGTAACTATTGTTCACTATATTTTAGCACATAGTGGTCCTGATGTGGTAGATATTCTTAGTAAATAGAATTTGTTTTTCTTTAAAAGGAGAAATTCTAAGTCTTGTCACTGCCATGCCTTCAAGTTAAACAGTAATTTAGCACTTTGGCTAGGAAGCTTTGAAAGAATATTTAAATGTATCATACTTGCATTTTAGTTCTTCTGGTGTATCATGGCGTAAAGCTTAGCACGTCTCAGTTATATTCATGGGACATAGTCAAAACTTTTGTTTTCTAACCATGGGGTATTGACATGATATTTGGAGAGATTAGTAATACATTTTTCTCTCTGTTGCATTTTCAGGCATTTGACTATGAACAAAAGAAGCTATTGGCAACCAAAGGTATATGATATATTAAATGATTTATACTTTGATTGTTTTTTAGTTCACTTAGAAATAGGTTTCACATATTCATAGCGAAATGAAAATTGAATGCTTGTAAAAAATGTTTGGGTTCAAGTTGCACAGATTCTGTTGAGGTTGAATTTATTTTATTAGCATTAGGTCAAATAAGAATGCATTAGAGCAATAAAGAAAGCATGTAGCTTTTTTTCCTGTTTTATTTTCTTGGGCACATGTTTTCATTAAAATATTTGTAGGCATTTT
The DNA here is from genome assembly GCA_007922755.1 of Pedetes capensis. Lineage (NCBI taxonomy): Eukaryota > Metazoa > Chordata > Mammalia > Rodentia > Pedetidae > Pedetes > Pedetes capensis. The sequence continues at coordinate 46,933 of VMDO01006722.1, forward strand.
AAAGGTTAACAAACAACATTCAATTATAATTTCTTTACCTATATCCAAGAAAACACACTCATGGTAATTATTTTGAGTAATACATTAAACATACCAAGCATTTATGTTATATTCTGTTTTCCAAAGCTATGTTAAAGAAACCAGTGGTAACAGAGGTTAGAACGCCTACAAATACCTGGAGTGGCCTGGGGTTTTCGAAATCCATGCCAGCTGAAACTATTAAGGAGCTGAGAAGGGCCAACCATGTGTCCTATAAGCCCACAATGACAACCACTTACGAGGTTTGTATGATCATGCTCTACCCTTCTTCCTGTCTGTTCTTTCAGCAAAATAAACCACAGCCCTCTCCTTCCCAAACCAAAATTCTTTATAGACATAAGGAAAAATGATTAGTAGTGACTTATTTTATTTCTGTACTTAAAAACGTGTTGTCATAAAATCAATATAATTATATATTATCCTTTTTATCTCTCATCTTTCAAGGTTGTTGATCAGCTGTTAAGGAAATAATAATTTGGATAACTGTTTTTGTTGAGGGCAGGGTATCATAAATGACAGCAGAGAGCTAAGATGAACCAAAGGGCAGATGTAATATTTCATGAAAATGTATGAAGAGTCCTTTTGTCTGAGAGTATTGCTAGCAAAGCCACCATAAGGAGAAAAGGCAAATATTCAACAAAGAGAGGTTTCAGATACAAGTTAAAAATTCAGTGTGTTCAGATGTGCCAAGAACACAGCAGAAAGTATCTCAAACAAGAGCTCCAAATTTTCTGTTTACCAGATGTTGGCTGCACTGCTCAGGGAGAAAATGGGAAGCTGGCATTCATAGCACATGGAGGAGGGTCCAGAGTTCCACACACTCCTCAGCCGAGCTCCACGTGACTCATGGGCAGGCACTTTCCATAGGACAGTGTGGGAGTTTGGCCATAAGCCTTTGAGAGTGGGATGGGACTGGAGAGCAAGCCTGTACTCATAAAATCTTGGGGGTCTTCAGTCCCAATCAGGAACAAAAATGATAAATTCAGGAACCACAGTGGTTTAACCAGAGCTCTGTAGGCTGAATAACAAGTACTGGTGAAGGGTTTCATAATTGTTAGTGAGGATCTTCTTTTCTCTACCTATTTTCTTTGCAATAAATTAGACTGTTGATGAAAGGAAAAAGCAAACATGCTGGGTTGTTTTTCCTTCTTTGTCTGTTTGAGTAAGCAAGAAAGAAATTTAGCATATTGAAATACTAAAAAGAATATCCTCTGTACATCCCATTGTTGGAGTGGCAGTGACTACCTGGTAGGCTGCATCAAAAGATTGAAGTGACCTTCAGCAGTGAGAATATAGGAACCATTATGAAAAATTTGGAGGATGTAGGAGGCAAACTCCTCCTCCTGGGTTAGAGCTCTGAGAGAAAATAAACCTCTCCTTGTGTTAGCAGAGACTTTCCGCTAATCTTTAAACTTTCAGCTGATCTGTCCTTGGTCATCTAGTTCCTTCACCCTTGCTTTAGGCAGAATGAAGCGTTAGGTTGTTGATTGTGTTTCTGTAGTTTTGGAGATGAATCATTTCACCTTAGAAACACTCTTTCACTTCTGCTTTTTAAGATCAGTAGTTTGGCAAGTTGAAAATGATGATCATTTCAGTAATGTAGCGGTGTCAAGGGCAGGGACTATGGGACCCACCAGCTCCCACTGACTGTGTGTATAGCTTTGGTGAGACGTCACTCTTCTCAGCCTTGGTTTTCATTTGGGTTAAACTGGGGGAGACATTAGAGAGAGCATGCAATGCCTTGTATGGTGCACAGTAAGTTCTTAGAAATAATGAGAAGCTATTATTCCCACTGGAGAACTTTGTCCCAAAGAAAGCCAAAGGCCTGCTGAAAGATGAGATTGTATATATGAATGTCATTGGTAGAAGTAATTCTGCACATTCAAGTTACTTACTCGATGGCACCTAACAACAACATACTTTTTGTATCCAAAGGAGTACTTTGAACATATAATACATTAGTAATAATCTTAAATTACATTCATTTAATTCTTTGTCCTTTATGAACTATGCTTTAATCTACAAGTTTATTCAATCCCCACAAACTCCCAGTGGGGAAAGAGGAACCCAGAATGGATTAAAGGTCATGATCAGTAAATGCCTGTGTAGAGACTTAAGTTCATTTTACAAAATCTTCTTTAACTCCTCTTCTTAATGATTTAACCTGAAGGGTGCATAGCAACAGGTGATGTGTAACTTGTCTAGAGCCATGTAGACATGATTTTACAGACAGAAGAGTCACTTAGAGAGCTTGGAAGAAATGCAAGTTCCATATCCAAGATCTCATTCAGCAGGTAGGGAAACCCCAGGATGTATGTTTTCAGCAAGAACCTAGAATGGTGCTGACATGGGCAGCCCTCTGGAAACACTGCAGTGAGGGGTCAGCACTCAGGGAGTTGATGGCAGCAGTGGGCCTAGAAACTCAAAAGACCCTCCCGCTCTGGCCCTCACCCAATGCCAGACAGGCCACTTTATGTGGGCAGACATGTGCGTGGACTCTGTTCCAGTAGCTGAACCCCTTCCCATGTCTTCCGCTTTGGCTGTCTTAGGCTTGCCTGTTCCACCTGCTACTCCTGGCTGGGGTCTTGCAGCTCATTCTAAATGAAAGGCACAAGAGGGCAGGTGTGGCCAACTACACTGGTGCACAGGCATACACTACATAATCTGCTTTTCTTCACCACCCCTGTGAATGGTACTGAAGGAAAGATACAATTCAGCTTTCTTTAGGAATGGTGTTGTAGATTCTCCTTGGGAGCAGTACAGTTCCTCATGCATCCCACATGTGTTGGAGTGGCAGGGAAGGGCCCCTCACATAGCCCCGATTTTCTGCAGTACTTGCTACCCACACGTGCATGCCTTTCCCTTTCTCTGCCATTGCTCAGAAGGATTAAAAACAGAGCCATGGTGAGGGTTGTTGCTATGGATAAGGACAGTGGAAACTATCCAGAAAAAGTTGAAAGAATAATTTTTATTAAAAGAGAGACCACATCTGTGCTTATAGTACTAACATTTTAAAATTGTTGAGTGGCCAGGAACACCCTCATTCTCCTTTTTCTTACTCTTTTCCAAAGAAAAGTAAAACCAGATGAACAAGTAGAATGTGGATCTATGAGCAGCATAAGCCTGGCACCGTGGCACCTGCCTGTAATCCCAGCATTTCAGAAGGCTGAGGCAGTAGGATTGTGAATTTGAAGCCAGCAACAGCTTGGGCAATTTAGTGAGATGTTTAAAAATTTAGAAAAAAGGGGGGCTGGGAGTCCCACTCAGTGGTGGAAAGCTTGCCTAGCATGTGAGGGAGGGGGAAAAAAGGCAGTGTGATTGGCCAGTAGATCCTGATGGGTGAGGACTGCTCACTCAGTATGGCAGAGACCAAGGATTTCATGCTCTATAAGTTTGCTTGTGGCAAGAATTTGATACTTTGAGCTCTGTATTCAGTTATTGAAAAGCTAGACTTGAGTAATTTTTTCCAGTTTTTGGGCAACTATGAGAAATTAGTGCTTTCCAGAGCTCTCTTAGGTAAGAGGCAGGCACTTTCAAGCTTTTGGAGTTTCTCCAAGACTGAAAAATGTTGTATGTTAGTGTTATATTGGAGACAGCAAAAGTCAAACAAAAGGCTTCTTTGATATGAACTATCTCTGTCTCATTAAAAAAGATAAAAAGAGTGTTTGGGAATCTCCCTTTTCTTTTTGCTACCCATCTCTTCCCCCCCCCCCCGCATCTAAGTCTTCTCTATTATTTACTTGGTAATATTTTTCTATATGTACTTGAGTCCCAGTTCCGTTTAAGATAGAAATTTTTCCTATAGCGAACTTTGTTATTATCTTGTCAGAACAATTGCTTGCATCTTCTAGCCCATTTATATTGACACCATTCTTAGCTTTTTTTTTTTTTTTCATTTTATTTTGATCCGACCTTTGAATAGGATGTTTCCTCCTCATAATTTTGATTCAATTCCCACACATGAGTGAGAACATGTGGTGTTTCTCTTTCTGCTACCCATCTCTTAAAAGCATACGTAATGGTCACATATTCTCTGAAACAAACATAAACTTGCATTAGTAATCAAAGATAGTTTTCAACTTTCCCAGCACTAAGTAATGAGGGTATGATTATTTTAAATCTTACAAATCTAAGAGTGGAGGTGAGCTTCTCTGTGGATACTTTAGGTTGGTCAGTAGATGACTAGTGGATATCACAAGATAATGTTTTCCTTAAAGTTTCCAGAAATCATCATGTTTAGCCAGGTCTGACATAGCTGTGTAACTTCCTGCTAAATCAATGGAGATCTTAGATATACTCAAAAAGAGTGTAAATGCAGATTTTTGTAATATGTAACTAGCACACAGCAACTCATTAATGCTTCTGATAGTTACCAGTATTGAACATATTCTTATATCACTTGCTGCATTGTATTTATCTTGGTTGAGGCATAACATTAAAGATTTTCCCAGTGGAAAATCTAGTTTTTGGTGTCATAAGCCTTAATTTCCCCATATCCCTTCCCCAAAGTCAGCCATCCCATAGCTGTAAGGAAGGGAATTTTTGAGATTCACTCAGTAATTGTTCAAATATAAATTATCTGCTGGGTTCCAGACACAATTCTATGTGTTAGAATATAGTGCTTGAATATGAGGTTCTTGCTTTCAGGAACAGTACTTTCTTCCTGGTGAGTAGGAAGGAACACCAAACAAGTAAATAAGAGAGAAATAGATAATACACATCCCTGATAAATATAAAGCAGAAGTTGCTTTAGATCGGGTATTCACAAAGCAAATCTGATGAGCAGGTAACATTCAAGCTACAAAACCCACATGATGAAAAGGGCCGACCTTGTGAAGATCTTGGGAAAGTGTGTTGAGTCAGGGGAATAGCTGGTGTGATCATCCTAAAATCAGAGTTCTTGGAACAGAACGTAGATCGGATGGTGGAGCATTAGAGATGGGGGTGAAGAGAGGCCAATTCTGGAACACCTCCACCCATGGTAAAGTACAGTGGAAGTTATGGGGAAATGAGGACACTTAATTTTGGAGCACCTCTGCCCGTGGTCAGGTACAGTGGAAATATAAGACTTTTACAGAGAGGTATGATTTGTTCTAATTTGCATTTTAAAAAATAAATCTTATTTTATGTACAGTGGATTATAGGGAGAGTAGCAGCAAGAATAGCATCAGCATGGCCACAAGGAGGCAGTTGGTGACAGTCATGGACATGGAGAGATTTGGGGTGTAGTTAGAGATATTTTCAGAACTCACCAATGGATTGGATGTGTTGAGGAATGGACGAATAAAGAATGATCCTTCAAATTTTGGCCAGAGCATCTGGGTGAATGGTAGTCATTTGCCAGGATATTGGGTTTTTAACAAAAGAATAGGTTTGGAAGTAGCTGGAGGGGATGGTAATCAGTGACTCAATTTCAAGTACACTAAGTTTAAAATGGGCTGGGATTTAGCTCAGTTGGTAGAGCGCTGCACTGCAGTCTCTGAGGTCCCAAGTTCAATTCCCAGCACCGCAAAAAATGGGAGAAGGACCTGGCAATCCACTCCCAAGGCAATCCCGAAACAGCCAACCATTGAAAACCCTATGAGGGTCGCTATGAGTCAGATACAGCACCTAACAACAACAACAACAACAACAACAACAACAAGTTTAAATGCTTATCAGACAATATAGTGGAGGTATCAGATTTGAAGCTGTATGATTCTGAATTTCAACAGAAAAGTCAGCTCTAGAGATGGAAACCTGGGAGTTGCTGCTCTCACTAAGCTTTAGGAGAGATTTGAGATTACTTAATGAGAAAGTATGGAGAAAAAAGAAAAGGGGTTCTAGGACCAATCCCCCGGGTAATCTGACATTGAGAATGGAAAAGAAGAGAGAGACCCTACAGAATATACAGTGAGTTAAGTTGAAAACCTAAGGACTGGGTTGTCATGATGCCACAGATGGTGATACAGTATTTAAAAGAGGTCATAGTGAGCTGTGGTTATGCAGCTGCAAAACTGAGTTAAGTAAGTTTATTGAACACTAAAGGATTCTCTTGGAATTACCCAGTGAACATAAATCTTTGAAAATCAGAAAATCTTGACTTTGATTCTCTAGTACAAAGTTGTGAGCTTGTAATTCTGTGATTTTTTTAAAAAAATGATTAAAGGAATGAATAAATGCAAATTTAGTGCATACTTCGAGATATTTTTAATTATTTTCATTTTAATTTGGGAGCATTTTTAAAGGTGAATTATTCTAGTATCTTTAATTTGTTGAAGAGAATGTATACTTGTTGGGGAAGGGTAACAGAGAAAATGCCAGGTCTGTGTCCTACCTCTGGCTCCTACACTGGCAACTGATTCTTCTCAAAGTGTCTGATATACCTGCACCTCATCTCAGTTACCCTTTTTGTGCAAAACAAAGCAAAGAATCTCTGCTATACCAGGTGGAAGATTCTCTTTGTGGTTCCTGAAAATAGGGATGAGTCTCAGTGACCACTTTTACAAATTTTATAAGAGGGATTCCTTACACTGGAGACTCCAGAACTCTGCTGCACCCTCATAAATATCTCCCTGGAATGATGGGAAAAGCCTTCACTATGTACTTGACTGTGTGTCCCTGGTTGTTGGAGGACAGAAGCTATTGAAAAGTACAACCAACTCTTCCTCAGAATCAGCACACAGCGGTTAGCAGTAGAAGTGAATATCGATGGTGTCAATCTGAATTCATTTCTCCTCCCACTCCCAAGAAATGCACTTTATTAAACATTGCCTTATCTTGCTTTGGCTGTTTACAGGGCTCATCAATGTCTCTTTCACGGTCCAACAGTCGTGAGCACTTGGGAAGCGGAAGCGAATCTGACAACTGGAGAGACCGAAATGGAATAGGACCTGCAAGTCATAGTGATTTTGCAGCTTCTATTGGCAGCCCCAAGCGTAAACAAAACAAATCAAGTGAGATTTAACTTTTATGTATACTTTTAGGCATAATCAGCTTAGGTTGTGTTTATTTGCCTTGAGGTGATGTTGAGATAACTTTGGTTCCTAAGACTTCAAGTACTTGGTGTAATTCATGGGCCACCTCCTCCTTGAAGCTTTCCCTCTTTCCCTGAGTAAAATAGGTCAGTCTGTTCTCTTTTCCTGCATTCTGTACATCGTTCTATGCTAGCACTTGTTATCTTGAAATGTACTCATTTATACACATATCTGTCTCTGTAGAATTTGAGCTCCACAAGTCAGGGACCATATTTATTCAATAAACACATATTAAGTACCCATGTACCAGGTTTTCTGTTAGGCTGTGCCTTGTTATTTTTTCCCAAATGCCTAAAAAGAGTGTCTGAAACCTAGGAGGTAGATGCTCAGTAAATGTTTGCACAAACATCCAGGTGACAGGGAAAGGCAGGATTAGAAGAACACAGTAAAGAAAATATTATCAAATTAGCATTTTGGACAACTGAAGAAATACTGTCCAGTGGATAGCTACTAAAGGTGAAGAGCATGGTTTGCTTTCTTAAATTAATAAAATACAGCTGAATTATCATAAACATAATAAAAGCACTTTAAAGCATGGATGTCTGCCTGAGCAAATAGGACTGACACCCAGCAATGAGTCTGTGTTGTATCCATTAACAGTACAATTAAATAAGTAAATAGGCAAGAACTGATGTAGTAATGGCAAGATATGCTTCTAATGCCTTTTTTTCAGAGATCTTGCAAATGTGGAATTTTGAAACATGTAGCTTGGAGTATTTGAGGAAAGGATATCTAGATGAGCACAGTAGACACCTTGTAAGCATCTGTGACCATCAGTCAAGTTGGTCATGTTATCAGGAGCCTCAGATGTGAAAAGACAAACGTGGTATTCCTATTCCCCAAGTATAAATCAGGAAACATGGTCAACTCTTCCGTTCAGTATATCCTGGACTCAGTATATCCTGGAGACTTCCTGTTTGTTACTGGTTGGATCCTCCCACACTGTTAGTGTGATTCAGCAGAGAAGCAGGCTCAAGTCAGGCACAGTCCCAGCATGTAAATGCTGTTCAGTCTGTAGCGCAATATGTTAGTTTTGTACTCTTCTTTTATATCTTTTTTTTTTTATCTTTTTTTTAATCTCCTTTTCCTTAATATTGAATAGTTAAAATTGACTGTACTATGTAGTTGAAGTTTGGGGGTAAGATGGGGACTCATTAATAAAGATGAATGATTAAAGAAGCCCAGGAATTTGGCTCTCATCAGATGTAATAGTTAAGACAGAACGAAATGTAAGGAAACTTATGGGCCATTATAAACATTACCACTAAGAATATTTTCAAACATCTGTTCTTTAATTTTTTGCTAATATACTTAACCCAACATATGCAAAATATTTCTTTTAATTAATGAGGTATTTCACTTTGTTATATTTTGTTTTGTACCAAGTCTTCAAAATCTGCTGAGTATTTTATACTAGTAGACTGCATTAACTTCCACTAGCCTCATTTCAGGCACTTAGTTGCTGTGTGTGGCAGTGGCTGCCATATTGAATGGCACAGTTTTAGATAATTTTTTTTTTACTACCCTTGTCAAGGTCTCCAAATCTTCAATTAACTTTTTTTTACTGCTCTTGTCAAGGTCTCCAAAGCTTCAGTTTTCCCAAATGTAATTTTTAGTAACTCCCCTTTTTACTCCTCCCAAAATAAGGCTATTAGTTGGACAATTGATGAGTCATCCTGCCACTGACTTCCACATTCTTTAGTCCAGTGTTCATTCTGATGTGTCAATCACACTCTGCTTTGTATCACCTTTGACCCAGGGCCTCATTGGCCCTGCCCCCTCAATCTTTCATGATGATTTCAGCCTTCTGCTTCACCTTTAAATGGTGGAGTATCACAAGACGTATTTTCGGGTTTTGTTGCAGGTCCTTTTCCCTTCACATTCTCCCTATATGAGATATAACATCTGTTTTTAAGGGGAAAAGAAATCTAATCAAGAAATTCCTTCCATTGGAGACATGTAAAGGACTTCTCAATTGGGAGGTGAAAACAATCAGAGAAACTGATTAATAACATCAAAAACAGTGCAAAACAAGAGTCATAGATTTGGCAGATACACAGTTTCCTAGAGTAGAGTGAGTGTCCTCCTCTTGCCACCCCTTCTAGGACTCTCTCCTAGAGCTGCATCCTTGACTTCCCACACAGGCAAGAGTCAGTTGTTGGTCAGAGAAGTAGGAAAGGCCACACAGCTCTGCAAGAACCTTCCAACACAGTATATTTATGTACTTGGTGAAGTACTTGGTGTGCTTCTGTGGTCCATCACCCAGCCTTGCTTGTCACTTTGTCCGAGAACCATAGGCAGTGGCTTGAAAACTTTACCCACCAAATCAGTTGCAGAGCCAAGGGAAACTTCTGCATTACTGTGTTAGAATTTTTCCCAAAAGACAGACTCATTTCCTTCACATATTAAATCCATGATCTTCAGCATCATTCTTATCACTTCATATGTTACTAATTTTAGAAGCACTTTATCTGGTGAATTTGCTGCTGAGTTATATTTTTCTAGGAAATGAGATTTGTGTGTTGCAATAGCTGGTGATCCTTTTGACCAAAGGAAAATATAAGTGTGGATACAGAAAGCCATCTTGCCACCCAAAAGGAGTCTGGACTTGTAATAACTTTCCATGCCTTTTTTGTGTACCAGGGCTCCTCCTCTATTTAGTTCCTCATTTAATTCCCATCAAATCAATTATAAAGAAAAAATGCTTCTGACTGTTCAGGGAGAATATAATGAATGATTATTAACTACAGAAGTGCTGTAGCTGGATTTCTGCCTCCCAAGTATAACTTTTAAATGGCAGGAACCTCCCTGAAAGCAATAACCAGCATTTCCTTAATGAAAAGCCAATATTTCAGTAAAGGATGGCTGTAATTCTGCAGCTACTGCTCTGTTCAGCTGAACAGTGAAATCTGAAATATTTGGATGATGAAAACTTTTAATTAAACCATGTTCTCTCTAGGCATTTACACTTCCAGCCTGTCTCTCCTTTGCCTTTCAGCGGAACACTATCTCAGCAGTAGCAATTACATGGACTGCATTTCTTCGCTGACAGGAAGCAATGGCTGTAACCTGAACAGCTCTTTCAAAGGCTCTGATCTCCCTGAACTTTTCAGCAAACTGGGCCTGGGCAAATACACAGATGTCTTCCAGCAGCAAGAGGTCAGTCATTACGTATTTTCTTGGATATCTTTGTTTGGGTTGTGTGTCTGACGACCTCTAGAAGGAAATCACTCTGACCCATGACTGTGCTTTCACTGAACATTTATTCAAGTCTCATAGCTGCTAAGAAAAACGTCATCTCATTTCTTATTTATTTAGTACAGGTGGTAAACAAAGGATAGCAGAAATACAGAAACTTGTGTTTGCAAAAATGTACCATAGTCATCCTTCACCAGTTTTAGCTAAAAGACCTAACTTGGTGTATTGATTCATAGAAACTTCTGGGTTCACAGATCTCCTAAGGTCAGTGTCAAGTCTTCAGATCACAGAATTTCATTCTTGATTCCATTGTTATCTTTATTTGTGGGACTTAGAAGTAGATAGCAACATCTGAAATAAATACCAGTGGCTTTTTTTGACCTATTGTAGTCATATTACTGAAGTCTGTGCTCACAGAACATGTTCATTTATTCATTAATTTGCTGTTTCAATTTTGGCTGAACTGAGACAGAACTGAGATTTCTGAAGCATCATTACCCTGGATTTTGGTCAAACTGATTAGCCATGGTTTATTCACTAGCATGTAGGAAAAGGCCCCAAACATGATTTTCTTCTAACAGTATCATCATCTTACTGGGGGACAGCTAACCTGATGCATCAGAAAAGTTCTATAAATTTATCTCTTTCTCAAATAATAGTCCAAATTTGGTGGCAGTTGTATTAATTTTATGTTAAAGAACATCTGATTAAATAAGTGATTTCCAGGCATGTGTCAGTCAATAAGTAAAGTTTTTTATTAGGTACTTTGTATCCTAAATCCAATATATTGACCATGGCTTAATAAATAATTCAGCTTAATTACTGAACATCTTTGTTTATTACGCTAAAAAAGAGATTTCTATGTTTATATTAGATTTTAGGGAATCAACTTTTTTTTCTCTCTTCTAAATCTAAGTTGTTGTTGTTAGGTGCCGTCAAGTTGGTATCCGACTCATAGCGACCCTGCATACAACAGGCAAAACACTATTGTCAGTGCTTCTCTGCTGTTCATAGGGTTTTCAATGGCGGATTGATTTTTGGGAGTGGGTTGCCGGGTCTGTCTCCCAAGCCTACAGCACCCGGTGTTCCCAGGTGGTCTCCTATCCAAGTACTAACCAGGCCCGATCCTGCTTAGCTTTTGAGATTTGACAGGATCGGATGCCACAGGGCTGTGGCTGCAGGCAAATCTAAGTTAATGTTCATTTTACGAAGAATTTTCTAAGTTGGACGCATTAAAGCATTGTTTCCATTCATTTAGTCTTGTTGGTTAGGTGAGGACAGGTGACTGGGAAGCCCAAGGGCAGATGTACATAGTTCAACTTGTTCTAGACACAGAAGGAAATGTTATTCAGTGGTATCTGGATTTATTATCTATATTTGTTCTTTGAAGAAGCATAGAAATAAATTACAGGTACTCTTACCCAGTTTCTACAAGAAGAAAGAAAACATGGGACTATGAGCCAGAGTGGCTTTACCTAACCTTTTATTAACAGGGCCTGGCTCTGCAGACCTGCTTCCTGATTTTGTCAGGAGAGTTTTACTGGAACACAGCCACACCCATTTGTCTGTGGATTGTCTGTGGATGCATTCCAGCTACAGCAGCAGAGCTGAGCAGTCACAACTGTGACAGTGTGGCCCATGAAGCCGAGAACATTTATTATCTGACCCTTCAGGAGAAAGTTTAGGGAACTTGAACTAGAGAGTCTATTAAATAGAATTTCTAAAAATGTTTTTGTTGTTGTTGTTGTTAGGTGCCCTCAAGTCTGTATCCGACTCATAGCGACCCTCTGTACAATGGGGAAACACTATTGTCAGTGCTTCTCTGCTATTCATAGGGTTTTCAATGGCAGATTGATTTTTGGGAGGGGGGTTGCCAGGTCCTTCTCCCAAGCCTACAGCTTCTGGTGTTCCCAGGTGGTCTCCCATCCAGGTACTAACCAGGCCCGACCCTGCTTAGCTTCTGAGATCTGACTGGATCGGATGCCACAGGGCTACAGCTGCAGGCTAAACATGTCTTTAGAGTTGTAATAAATGATCTTAAGGTTTTGCAAAATCTGGATGTATCTTCAAAAAAATCAAGATAAAAATATCTCAAATCACATTTAATATAGTTTAATGAAGATCATATTTTCCTTTTATGTGGGTGTGGTGATACATACCTGTAACTCCAGCGTTCAGGAGGTAGAGGCAGAAGCATCACAAATTAGGATTAACCTGGGCTATTAGGAGCTGCAGAACAGCCTGAGTTGCATAGTGTCACCCTGTCTCAAGACAAATATATATATAACCTTTTTATAGTGTGTTGAAATTTGGTAATATGCTTCCTTTATGCAGGATAATTTATAATATTCACATATGATTTAAGAATCCCCCATTAGTCTTATGAAATTTAGGATAAGCATGTTAAAGATTTATTTAGCAACTTTCACCAACAATATATCATTTTATATTATACACCACAGTTGCCAATTATTTAACCCAGGTGGCAAGCCCTCTGATTTATTTCTACAGCCGTATTTAATGTTCACAACAGCCCTGCAAGTATAGTATTGTCAATCCTGAGTGCCCACTAGTAGTAATGGCAGAGTTAGGATTTGAACCCATCCAAGTTTTTCTAGCTTTGGAGTCTGTTGCCGTTCTAGTGCCACTTTCTATCTTAAAAAGAGGAGTGGGGTGCTTGGGCTATTTCTCACCATACTTTGTTGCTGATGCCAAAGAACAGTTACACTGTTCCTGCCAGTACTTCTTAATGTGGTATTTTCAGAGAGAGTGTGCTGGGTTTTGTCAAGTGAACTATATAGATCTGTTGTATTCTGAGAATTCTTATATCGGTATCATATAAAATACAATAGAAGATACCATCTGTTTTATAATTTAATTTCTTCTTATAAAGATACACTTAACCAATCCAGAATCTAAAGCTAAGAAATATTTTCTTTTTCTGTGTTTATATGTATTCTTCTTTTTATCAGTTCACAAAAATGATGTACTATTTGTATTTCTCTTTTTTTTTCCCCATAGTTACTAGGATGCTCAGAGCTACGTTTTTATCTCAATTGCAGTAAATCACTAGCTTAGACTAAGGCTTCTGCTACAGTCATCACTTTCGTTTCACTACCTTTATTTCTTAATTCTTGCCCCTAGATTTGTACCATCACCATTGTTTTTGGAAGTAGGTAAAGCATAATTAATAAGCAGTTATAATGAATCCATCCCACTGTGATGAAGAAAATAAACACTTAATATATTGCCTTTAGATTGCTTCTTTTTTACCTACAGATTGATCTTCAGACGTTCCTCACGCTTACAGATCAGGATCTGAAGGAGCTAGGAATTACTACTTTTGGTGCCAGGAGGAAAATGCTGCTTGCAATCTCAGGTGAATACAGATGTTCAATTCCTATTTTAATTTGAAAAACCTCTACCAGTGTCTGAGCTGGTGGGGCTGCTGCTTCCTGTCTGACCCTTGGTTGTGGTTTCAGAGGGTTCTCCTGCCAACAGTATGACCAGTGCTTAGAATATCCTCTTCCTTCATCAAGGCATTGCCTGAAAGCCTGCCTTAACAGTGTTGTTCCTTAAAATAGATCTCCTTGAGAAGACCTAACTAAAATTGCCCTATGCAGAATGTGAGACTGGGAGGAGCAGTTTAACTCTCCTTTTGGGATTTGTGAATAATTATTCTTCATTGGATGTCATGTTCAAATGTTGATGTGTCCTTGCACACCAATTGAAATCATTGCACTGAGAGGGGGAAAAAAAAAGCATATTTTGGCATAGCTTAGAACTTGTTAGCACTACTTATCTTAATGCTTTTCAGTTTTCTTCAATGTTTTAATAAAATTTGAGCCACAGAAGAAAGAAAAAGTTCTGTCTCCCTAGACTACCTTCTTTATGTATCTGTTGCATATTCTTTGTATTAGAAAATGTTCTATACGTATTTATTGAATGCCATTCCTTTGAAAGGAATTGAGCTAGATGATGAGTCAGGAGTTGCAAACACACAGTAATATACCTCTGAAATATGTTTAAGTTTTTAAAGATTTTCCAATAAGTTTCTTGAATGTCAAATTTATTGTGCCAGTCTCTCAAAAAGAGACAGTACTGTCAGAAGCCAAGAGTCATGAGCTCTGGGAAAATGACTTTGCTTTTTCAGAACATTGAATTTTCAGGCCAGCAGCTGCATCCAACTGGTGAAGGTCCATTCCAGATGGCACTCACTAATCAAATCAGCAACCAACATTTAAACCTTAATGGCTTTCCATTTTATTTAGCAGCAGATTGCAGTACCCTACCCACCTCCCCATAAGACACCTTTTATCTGAAGCAAATATAGGCAGAATAGTTTTCATATATGGGTGGAAATCCAGCCAGTTAGCTTCTTGGTAGCAGCTATTAGGCTTGTTCCTTTGTGGATAGAAATCTACCTCTACTTTGTATACCAATGAAGCTGCATTAATGGTGCTCCACAAGGTTGATGTGGAATTCCCATTTACTTAATAAAAAATATCATGGTATAGTGAAAAGAACCACTGGATTCAAATAGAAGACCTGGGCTTTGCTTCTGCCAAGTTCATGAGGTCTTGGATGAATTTCCAAACCTCTTTGGGCTTTTTAATCATGGAGGTAAATTGAAATAGATGACTGTGTAAGGTTACCTTCCATTTCTTATATCCTCCCATGCAATAAATATATCATCAGATTTAACAAATACAAACAACAATTTCAACAGTGTATGTTACTCGCAGGATAGTCCTTTATTTTAGCATGTATAGTAAGAACGTTGTCTTTTTCAATTTATTTGTTTACCCTAAAGCTTATGTTCATAGAGATATTTCTAGACTCTTAACATTCGTGCTTTCACATTCTGTTATTAACTTGCAAATGAAATTTGATATACCATTTGATATTAACTCACATATTCCCCACACATGGACATTGAAACATGCCTGTAGGCCAGCATTTATATATCACAGAAATGTATACTCCAGAAATCTGTCACTAGAGACAATAAAATAGAAACTTAGTTCTTTCTTTGTGCATCAATTCCAAACTTTAAATTTCAGCCACAAACAGGTATCTCTAAATACTTTCATAGGTTACAGATAGATCCATCAATACTCTTCCTCTCTAATATATCAAAACCTTTAACTCTAGGTTTTGGGAAGTTGTATAATAATCAGAAGGGATTTTGAATCTTCTTAAATCTTTTTTCCCAATCATCTTCAGCATGGTTCTTTTGAGGTTATATGCTATTTCTGTAGACTGCCTCTCTCATTGGCATTCACAGGTCCTCATGATCCTAAAGAGAATTAGAGATGTTGAATAAGATACTTTATAAATGCTCTGCACAGCAT
Source organism: Pedetes capensis (assembly GCA_007922755.1). Lineage (NCBI taxonomy): Eukaryota > Metazoa > Chordata > Mammalia > Rodentia > Pedetidae > Pedetes > Pedetes capensis. The sequence goes on from VMDO01006722.1 coordinate 62,540, forward strand.
GATGTATTTGATTATTTAAGAATGATTTTGTCTTTGTTGAGTGTATTTGAACCTGGGAAATCATTTTCTTTGCAAGTTTTTATTAGGAAACCCTTCATCAAAAAGCTCCTTTCTCCAATTCAACTTAAATGACAATGAAGATAATCCATGTATAGTCCCAGAACACTCCATTTCCAGATAGATGCAGGCTAGTGCAGGCACCCTGGCTCAGGTTTGTCCTGTGGTTACAGTTTTGTTAGGTAGCATTTGCTTTAAAATCCTCTTTTAAATTTTGCAGATTTTAATTTATAATCTGAAGTGTTCTTTCCACATGAGGTTTTGTTTTTATCTTGGGCCGGAAGACATGTACTTTAACATCAAAGGAAGAAATGGAATTTTTCTCTAGTAGAGATAGATCCAAGAATAAATTTGATCTTTTTTCCCCCAAATTTGTGATTTTTTGAAAATTTATAGATTTCCCTCAGTAGTTCAGTGATTAGTTAACTAGATGTACAGGGACTCAGTGAGAGGAAGGTTAGTGTCCTATTGACAAGCTTCCTGCCACAGCCTCAGGTAGATCTAACATTTCCCGACCTATTCTTTTAGTTTGTGACTCTGTTCAGATCCGCAACAAGATCCTGAGAGCTGCCAGGATTGTGTGAACCTTGGAATTTCAAAGAAAAAGGTTGGTATTTTCCCAAACTATCCCTTAGGCTAACTGAGAGGAAAAAAAAAAATTAGAGGAAGGAGTTTGCTTTTTAGTTTAAAAAATAACAACAGAAACCTTAAAGTGTCTTCAGTAGGACTTGATCCTTGATAAGCTCTCTGGAAGATTTATTTCTTTGCCTTATATTTAGAAAAAATATATATTCACATATATACGTGTGTATATATCATTCATATATACATATATTTGTACTCTTTAGAAAACATCTTTAGGGAATGGCTGAATCCCCTCATGATCATTTTATTCTTTTGGAGATCTAGCTAATATGACTTTCAGAAGAAAGTTTTCACTGCTTGCTTTTTCAAAATGTCTCCATTGGCCCAACTGTTTACATGTACTCAACTGTACATTTTAAGTGTGTTAGGAAAGAATGCTGCTTGGCTTCATTCCTTTTTCTGTATAATATGGGAATGTCCTCCTGAATTGTAGGTTGTACCCCCCCTGAGAAAATGGAGAGCAAAGATCATCTCCCATCTTGAATGTGATAACTTTCACAGCTCTGCAGTTAATTCATGGGATTCATTTATTCTTAAGTCTTATAAGCTTGCCTTTAAGTACATTCAGTTTCATCTTGGTTTCTGAATTTTGAAGTGATGTGTTTGTGGGGTTTTGTTTAACAAGGTACATTTGTTCAACTTTTAATGGGAATATCATTGCCACTGTGATCCGTCAGGAAGTTGAAATGATAGCCATCAGTCCGTGTGCCTGCATGTGTCTCTTGTTTATAAATATATCTTCCCTCTTTGAGGTTTTGTTTTATATCAAAAAATAAATAGATTCGGTATACTAAACCATGAAATAATGCTCTGGTACTGGGCATACCTGGAACTATTACTTTCTCCAGTTTGTATTCATGTCTCAGTTGGTCTTCTCTGGCCAGTGGGTCACTGCAGCCCAGGGCTTGGGGGATTGACATTTGCATCAGGAAATTGGGATTTCAACTCCAACATTTAAAAGATGTGAGGACAAGTTAATTCAACTAGTTTTTAAAAATCACTTTTTTTTATCTATAAGAGATAGCTAGTGTTATGTACCCCTTAGGATTTGAACAGAACAAAATAATTATAAACTGCTTGTCATATAACAAACTCTAATAAATCACTGTTATCTTTCTTCTCTCATAAGAACTCTGTGTTAATGAAATAGAGGTTATCTCCACTGTTGCTCTGACCCTTATAGGGTAGGCATGTACATTCTGGAAAGTACTGAGGTGAAACATTAAGGGTATTGGCCTGTTTGCCAGAACTCAGGAGACAGGAGCATGTCTGGCCAGATGCCCATCCTTAGCCCTCTGACCCCTTGCAGCCCAGGTGTATGTTCTTGTCTTTTCCATTATTGTAGCTGGCCAAAGCTTACTGTATAGTTCAGAATTCAAAAGGGGGTTGTGTGCACATGTGGGTGAAAAACTGAGTTCCATGCAAATATAAGGTGTTGAATTACCTGCTTTAGCCTTCCTCAAAAGACACAGCTTTAAGCAAGTCAATTGTATCCCTCTAATCCATTTGAAATTGAAAAAGTTTGAAGATATTTGCATTTGGTGGTTATTAGAAACCCTAATTGCTAGAGTTGTACAATTCTATAAGTTCATTATAAAGAGGTACATCAGTGATTCTGGGGTCTATTGAATTGGGGGGATGCATAGTCATAAATAAGGTAGCCTTTCTATTTAATATTTTTTACTTGCACATGCTAGTCAAGCACTCTACCACTGAGCTGCATCCTCAGCTCCTTTTTTGCCTCGAACTTCCTGTCCTCCTGCCTCCACCTCCCATGGTACTGGGATTACAGGCATATGCTGTGCCACCTGGCTTAAACAGTGTTTTCTAAGTACTTCAGTTTCTTTAAGATTAAAATAGGATGCTTCAGTTTCCCTTGAAAATTTGGATTCAAGTACTGGTTATTTTAAGGTATTTTCTAAGCTGTGGTGATTTTTACTAAGTTCTTGTTTTACTCAAAGAAACCTATTGCTGATATGCTTCTTTGTATAATTCGGACTTGGGAGGCATCGGATTCACAAATTGGCACAGCCATAGGGGATTGGGGCTTAATACTTCAGGGTACTCCTCCAAGTATCCTTGGTTTGGGGTCTGACATTGTGACAATGTTTGATGTGTTTGACATGGATGAGTTCAGTAAGTGTAACAATCTTCTGTGTCATTGGTAACAAATCCTCTCACATGCCTTTCACCGGCTTTAATTACCACCTCTGAAATGACCTTTGGGGTAGGTCAAACTGTTAGTGTGGTAGCATATTCTGAGACTGACTGATCCCCCAGGTAGTTTACAAACCACAGTGAAAACTATTTGCTGCCCTTGATGTGCTAGGCTACCACTCTACCACCTCTGAGCAGACTTCGTAGTATTTCAGAAGTGTCTTCACCATTAACTGAAAGTCCTCCTTTTGGCACCAGACTGGACATTTCCCTCAAAACTTACTGCGCCACCATTTTCTGAGCTCTAATGCCACGTCCTGGAGTATATAGTGGAGTTCTCCACTGAACTGCTAATGATTTTCTCTCTTTGTCTCTCCAGAGCTAAATAAAAACCGAAGAAAGCTTTTTGAACCACCAAATGCACGCACCTCTTTCCTGGAAGGCGGAGCGAGTGGGAGGCTACCCCGTCAGTATCACTCAGACATTGCTAGCGTGAGTGGCCGCTGGTAGCGATACCTTGCAGGCACATGCCCACTAACTTACTTACTATTGAGTTGGACATAGAAGATCTGTGAACAGCCTTCACTGCACACCGTCCTCAGCACTCTGGGTGTCTGGTATCGGGACCAAAGCGTAGTATTTGTACCTGTACTTCGCAGCAAAAAGGAAGAAAAAGAGATGATGTTCTTATGTTGCTGTACAAACACCAAATGTGGATTCCTGTTTTAAAATGGCAGTTGGGCAGAATTGGCAATATGAGGATAGGGCTTTATTTCTCATTTATTTACCTATATAACATATGCACTGGTTTTGTTTTACTTAAAATGAAGGATAAGTTGACATCTGGGATGCCAGAGAACTTAGAAGTTATTTTGTTTGTTGGTTTTAGTATTGGGGAATATATATAAAAAATAATCAAAGTGAAATTTTCTGGTACTGCTTTAAAATAATTATTGAGGTCTTTCAGCACTTTACATGTTCTAATTTCTTGTCCTGTGGAAATTTTCTCTTTCATTTTCATATCACCTGATATATTGGTACAGATCAGATTAGTCATGTACTTCTGACTACATCAAATTTTTATTTGAAACGGTACTAGATATTAGTTTCTGTACAAAATATTCTCCGACTTTGGGAAATGTGAGTCCACTTGATTATGGACCAATTCTGTTCATTTATGTCAGCATGTTAGCAACACTTAAGCAACAACCTAGTTCACAGTAACAGGTACAAGGACAGACCAAATGGACTTTGTAATATTATCCCTTTGCAGTCATCGTATTTAGCTGCTGCCTATAATGCTAAAATGATTTTAATTGTTGTCCAAAGGCAAAGGGCTGTTTTTTAGTATATTGCCACTAAGGGACATTTATTTATATCAGACTTTTATTTTTAGATATTATAAGCATACAGTACATAATTGATGAAATTGATATTTACTAGAGATTTATGGTAGAAAAAGGACGGCATTCAATAACTGGAGCCCTAGATTGTCACTTTATTTAAGAGGACAAATAATCATCTGACAAGACAGTACTGTTGCCATTATGAAGAGAAAAAGGTTACAATCTTTATGATGTACCCATTAGCTATGCTCCATATGGTCACAGGACTTTCCTCAAATTGTATCCTGTATTTGTTGAGAATGGAAAGGCTTTATTTAAGTCTCCAGGGTGACAGTTTTATAAGTATAGCTGAATTCTGAAGGGAAAGAAATGTTTTCTAAGTGGCTAGCCTTATCGTTACAATCTTATACTGTGAAAATCCAAGAAATGGGCAACATTGTTTTGTAGGACTTTTCAGACATTGTGGATTTATGAAGGGTTTTCAGTCCATGAAGAAAATCACTAAAGTGCCTTTCTTTCTTCAAAGCAATATTATTTCCAACTACATAATTTGTTGGAAAACTTTCCCATAGGAAATGTTGTCAATTACCTATAATGATTTATTATGTTCAGTATTCAAGACATTTTGTATGGACATAAACCACTCTCACATGCTTTTAGCAGAAGGCATTAGATAAGCTTACACAGTTGGAGACTTACACAAATGTGGGATAAGAAGCTTGGATAACACCTTTCTGTGCCTAAATTTTACCATTATGGTAAGAACTAGAAGAGACATTTTGCACACAGAAAATTTTTCACTTTAAAAAACAGTTTGGGTTACCTTAAAACCATAGACAGTGAGCTTGTCATAAAATTATATCTGGCACTAAACTACATTTTATCTGTTAAAGGCTATAGAACCAAATTACTTCCTTTGCAAGTACAGCGTGATCATCCTGTGCATAGGTATTCAGATGATCACAGGGAGCTCCTTGGCTTCATTGTATTAATATGTTATGCTAAGCATTCACCGGAATTTTAGAGATTTGTTTCCTGTTAAACAATTCAATTCTCTAAATTTTGTTATTTCTTAAATAAGACCTACCCACCCCCACAGCCCCACAAAAACCCTCCACTCATTTGGAGGTCTTTCCCAGCTCTCTGCCATGTATTTGCAATAGGAGGAAAATGGAATAAATATGCAGTATTAAGTTGGAATAAGTTTTATGAACAGTGCTTTGATATTATGCCAAAGGGAAAACTATCCACTAGATTAAATAGGGTGGCTAAAAATAAATAAAAACACTGGAAATTATTTTTCTCACTTTCTCTTGATGCAATGAAGGGAATATGACACTACAGTATACAGAGTTCTTGGTGTTATATGATGCACAAATATTTGGATTATTTGAATAAATGTTAGCTTTTAATCTGTGCCTTAATAGTGACTTGTTATCTGTAAATATAGAACAGATACAGATTGTATTTTTGTGGGATTTTTGTCCTTTTAGTCACTTTTTTAAAAAATGAGAGATGGAATTAACATTGAAAATGGGATTTTTTCTAATCAATTGTTACATGAGAAATAAATTTATATAACCCCTTTGTTTGCTCTTGCTAGATGGAATGTGTCTTCTAAAAAAATCTTTTCACATAAGCTCTATTTCTATCTTTGTTTCCTATGAAAACCTTTGGGAGGGCAGGAACTCTTTTCAGCAGAGTCAAAAGATGTTTCTGCAATAGAATTAAATATGCATTCTCTTTCCTCATTTTGCATTCATTGACAGAGTTTATGTTCAACTAGAAGCTAAAGTACTTTATTTTAGCCAGTGAATCCAGGACCCCTATTCAGTCATTGTTCTCTGCCCACCCATAGGTATATACAAAAAGAGTAACATTGTAGAACAGGTTTTATTCTTGTTCATTCTTTTTTAAAGACTCAAGTCTTTAAATGGATGGCTGCTTTGACAACCTCCTCCATCAAAAAAGGTGCTGTATTCTGAAGTGGTGCTGGGTTTTTGACCCTGGTTGCCCTTTCAGAGACTGACATTGCGATATCTGTCACACTGAGTGCTTACCAAGTTGTGCATTAGTATTCTGACTAGGCTCATTCTCAAAATGGAATTGGTACTATATTACTAATCCTGAGATTTGGTTAAATCTTAAAGAAAAGCTAATCCTCTACCTAGAATATTTTCAGGAATATCTCCACTTGCATTATCTATGCCAGTGGTCTTTTTTTTATCTTTTCTAGAACAACAGTTCTTCAGATAATTGAAATCTTATGACCCAATGAAAAATTATCCATTCTCTCTATACTTAATTTTACATACACATTATGTTAACTTTTGCATTGCTGTGAACAAAATACCTGAGAGGAATAACTTAAGAGAGGAAAGATTGACCTTAACTCATGGTTTCAAAGGACATCAGTCCATAGTGGTTAGGAAGGCAGGTGGTAGAGCCTGCTGCAGATGACAGCTGTTCACATCACAGTGAAGCAGGAGCAGAGAGCCCACCCAGCACCAGGGTGCATGAGACTTCCAAAGACCCACTCCTGCTGAAGTGTCCACCAGTTAGGGCCCACCTCCTAAAGTTTCCACAAACTCCCAAAATAGTGCCACCACCTGGAGACCAGCATTCAAACATGAACATGTGGGGCCCATTTTATGTTCAAACCATAGCACATTTATATTTTTTATACACATACATGGACAGCCATACCTCAGCACTAGAACTTCTCCATACTCAAACATTTCCATCCTCAAATCAGTATTTTCAAGAGAATTCTGGGTCATTGCTTGACCATCTCCTTGGCACAAGACCACCATGTTAAAATGCTTACCCATGATGCTTCTGGGTGAAACAAAGGGGAAAGTGTCACTTTGTGCTTTGATTTCGAGCTATAAAGACTCATCACGATCTCATTTTTTTTTTGAGTATCTACATATACATACCATACAGTCATGGCACCCAAAAATCTTCCCAGCACTAAAAGTGAAGGAAAGAGGAAAATAATAACAACTGATAAAAAGAACTTATTGCCAAGTATGTGAGTGGAATATGTGTGTCTGAATTAGCTATTCAGTTTGGTGCTGAAACCAATAAATATATTTACATTATTACTTATGGGAAAAAAGTGCTAATTGGCACTACCTGCCTTCCAAAACAGATTGTAGTCTAGTGTCAAGGTACCACTGTGTAATATATACAAAAGTTTTATATATACAAAAATATATTTTATATGTGTATACATGGGACTAGGGTATAGCTCAGTTGGTAAAGTGCAGCTCTGCACTCTCTGAGTCCCTGAGTTCTATCCCAAGCACTACAAAAAAGGGAAAAGGACCTGGTAACCCACTCTTGAAACAATCCGGAAACAATCAGCTACTGAAACTCTGAACAGCAGAGAAGCACTGACATAGTGCTGGGCATAGCAGTGAATAAGACAACCTCTTGCCATCATTTAGCTGATATTTTATATGGAGAAAAGTGGAGCTGATGAGGAGGGATTGGAGGCTGGAACATCCCCACCTTTCCACATGGACCTCCATGTATTTATCACACTCAAAGGAGTAACACTTTCAAGTTCCCTAGAAATCTGCTTTTAATAAAATTATTAGAATTCCCCATCACACTGAAACAGCCCCATGCTTCCAAATGCAAAATGTTCTTTCCCCTATCCTCCTTCCCTCATTTTTCTAGGTTCATAGGTTAATCACATTTTCAAAAGGAATATGTAGCCAAAGGGATATATTCCATTGCCTTATAGTTATATTCTATGATGGTAATCAGAGAAACTATAGCTTCCTAGATTTGACTCCAGGTCACATTGTAGATTTTAGAAACCAAATTTACCTCAACATGAATTTGCTACCACTGTGAATACACCAAGCATGCAGTAATACTTTGGGGTTAATTACAGGTATCAACCTCCCAAAAGACTCAAAAATAGAGTAAATGGAGTCTCTTTATATGACTCTTTCCAGAAGAAATTTACCCTGGCTTGGGTAATTGATACACAAATTCAAATGTGCTAAAGAGAATTTATCCTACTTTTAATAATAGGATTTTTGTTCAATGTACTAAGTAAGTTTAGTCCTTACCAGAGGCCATGGTTCTCCTGCAGTCCTAATCCAGATAAATCAGATGCCTTTCCTCACTTCAAAACAGCCTTTTGGATAATGTCAGGTAATCTGGCCAAGAAGTAAAGCAGTTGCACTTTGTAGTTGACAGGCATGTAGTTAAGTGTTGTGTTTAGACCTCAGGGACATTCCTTTGTGCCTCCTCCATCTATAAAGTGGAAATTGAATACCCACTTTTGTGAATGATTGGATAGGTAAAGGCACTCTTATGTGTCAATTATTCTGCACAGTACAGGTCACATTGTGTGCCATCAAGTCCTGTCCGACTTGTAGCAACCCTTGTAGGTTTTCAGTGGCTGGCTGTTTCGGGATTGCCTCGAGAGTGGATTAACATGTCCTTCTCCCATTTTTGCAGTGCTGGAACTCAAACCCAGGACCTCAGAGACTGCAGAGTGGCACACTACAAACTGAACTAAATCGCAGCCCCACAGGTCACATTAGTGACCAGTGAATCAGCAGCAGCTACCACTGTTCCTAACTGGGTTTTCCTTTTATTGCCTGTGTGATTCTTTCCCATCAAAGATCTTCCCTGTGCTCAACTGATCTGCATCAGAAGGGAGAGTCCCTTTTCCTCTGCCAGAGTGCTAGGAGGAGAAACTGAAATTCAGTCTTAGGCACTTGCTTCCTGACCTCTAAGGCTGAAGTCAAAATACTATCCTGATGGGTCAAGGTTGGGAGCATTACACTTTGCAAAGAAATTTGTGCAATACTTGGTTTCTTTTTTATTTTGATTTGTTTAAAATTCTGACTCAGTGTATTGACAACTGCATTCTTCATGTGGGTGCAAAGAGTTAGTAGCTACACCTAATAGTCATATGCACTGTGCCTAATTGTCACATAAAGTTCTCATTACATTCAGATGACATGCCCCTCCAAGGTCACCTACTCTCTTGTTGCTCAATTTCTGTCACTTTTATTCCTTTCTCCTCACCACCACTCCAAGGTTAATACTAATGCTCTTTGCATGTGTGAGATTTTCTTTTCTTTTAGAAAGAGCTATTTTCCTATATTTGTGCTAAGTTTAGTTCTCCACTTTAAAAAGTGAACACAGTTATTTGACTGGTCCTACAGATGTGGATGGAACACTTCAAAAACACTTCATCTAAGGATTTCACATTTTTGTTGCTTTTTAAAATACTTTGACTTGTTTTGAAAGGCGTCAAGTAGAGCTTAAAGTTCCCTTTCTCAAGAGTTAGGCCATGAATGTGTTTTGGAACAGATTTCTGGGAACTGGAGTCGGAATCTGACTTTGGAGGCAGAATTTCAGTGTGGGAACCAGAACCTTTAGGAAAAAATTACAGTAACTGAAATTTTTCAACTTCATAATAGAATGTTTGGATGGCTTACAAGGGGAAAAGAGAGTAGCTCAATAATTGGGTGTGTGTGGCCCTTTTCTTCAAAGCCAGAGAAAACACATGGCTCTGAACTCACTGTCTTCAGTGCTTCTTAATCCCTCATCGAGAGGTGGAAATCAGACATTAAAAGATTTTACCAAAACATCTAGAACACAATTGATATTTGAGCAAAATTTTCACCCAAGCACAATTGTCTCTTTGTCCAAGCTGCTGATGCAATGTGATTGAAAGTCACTATGGATAAAGTTTTCCAGCTTTGTAAGTTTGGTTATGTGGGTGGGTGACATTTCCTTACTTTTTCCCCCTCTTTGCCAAATGCACAAACTGACATTAACAACAGCCAAATGAAGTTGCTCTTTGTAAATTCTTCCTATGGCTTGAAAAATGCCCACAATGGAAAGTTAGGTTACCTTCTGTTTAACAAATTTGATTTGAATTCCTAAACAAGGAAGGAAAATTCCATCTTAGTACTCTCTTTATGTATTTAAGATCCTTTCTAAACACACATAAAACTACCTTATATATTTCCATTAGAATACTGTGAAAATGAGGGGTGAAGGTTAAGGAAAGTTAAGGTTTTTCATGTCATATAATGAACTTGAAATCAAGCACTCCAATACAATAAAGGTGTATTTAAATAATTATTTTAAAGAAAATCAAAGAACTTGGGAATTGAGTTAGAAAAGTATCACAGGAATTATAACATTATCTCCAATGTTATTTTTATAAGCCTAGTAGAAATGTCTGCAGCCCTACCACTGTGGTGTCCAATCATTTCAGATCTCAGAAGCTAAGCAGGGTCAGACCTGGTTAGTACTTGGATGGATGGGAGACCACCTGGGAACACCAAGTGCTGTAGGCTTGGGAAAAGGACCTGGCAACCGACTCCCCTCAACTCCCAAAAAATCAGCCATTGAAAACCCTATGAATAGCAGAGAAGCACCACAATAATAGTGTTTCGTCTGTTATACATAGGGTGGCTGTGAGTTGGACACTGACTCAATGGCACCTAACAACAACAGTAGAAATGCAAACTTTTTGGAGTATCCATGTAATAGTCTTGGGTAGTTAGGTATTAACAGTCTGTAGAGGAAAACAAGATTAAAGATAGTTCCCACTTTCACCCAAGACCTGGGATGGGACCTCCCAAGACATCAAAAGGCACCAGGATATGAACAAAGGCATAGCATTCACAGGTATCTGCCTATGGACCCATTGTTTTGAAGTATACCAAACAAGTCCATTAATCCATTCTACAAAAGAAAGACCCCAAGATCCATCCATCCTAAACCACATAACATTACTAAATAATAGGAAGCTTTCCCCTCAACCCATCCAGGAAGAGCAGGGCTTGAGTTTTCTGCCCAGAATCACATCCCCTAGACTGACCACTGCTTTATTATGATTTCAACAAAACTTGAAGAAGGACAGATTGCTACAACCCTGATCTATCAGGGTGTTCATCTTGTCTATCCAAGGTCTTTTTCCTTCTCAGTTAGGCTTGCTTAACTTTTCTTCTGATCTCTTGTCTTTTTCAATCCCTAGGGAAGTGTCCTAATCTTAGGTCATTTTACCCAAAGAACTAAGATTTCTCCAAATATTTTTTTTTCAGGTTTCTCCAAGATTCTTCAGGTGTCTCAGTTCCAGTAATGTCCCAGGTTCTGGGCACTTCTCTCCAGGAGACCTAAATTCAAATATGACAGTAGTTTAGACCTTTGCTCTTGGCAATATCTCTTAGCTATCGCCAACCTTTAATCCTTTAGAGCATGCTATTACTTTTACAATAAACCTTATCTATATCCTACTCTATACTCTGTCTCCTCTGAATTCTTTCAAACAAGGACAGAGGTACTGCTGCTGGTTTCCCAGTAACACACCAGTTCCCTGGATCCAGTCCTCATTAACAATAGGAAGTGTACATATGAAAAATGGATCTGTAATTTTCTGTTCACACTACTTCCAAGGCAATGATAAATGAGTAAGGAGAAGCCTGTTAAAGAGTTAACAAAATAACTTACAGCCAAGTGCAGTGGCACATACACTCATAATCCCAGCAACTGGGAGGCAGAGGCAAGAGGATTATGAGTTTGAGGCCTATGTAATTTAGCAAGACCCTAACTCAAAATTTAAAAAGTTAAAAGTGGACAGCAGGTGGAACCCAGTATAGCAGTTATAAAGTATGATCCAGGCCCTGAGTTCAACCTCCAAATACCACCAAACAATAGTTATAGAAATAATTTAAAAGCAAAACTTTTAGGTACCTGATTATTTTATGTTCTCTTTGAGTGGTATTTCCATATATAGGATTCTGTTTCTGCCACTTAATGATAATGGAAGGTAAGCAGTGCAAATCAGGTGTTCATTACATCAGTGTTCCTCAAACCATATGTGGTGAAAGGCTTTTTTCAATTTCTTATACACAAATACATTTTAAAAATATAGTACAAATGTGGTAGCATACAATATTACTGTGAGTGTCTAAATACTTACTCTTACTTTCTACCTACCATAGACCAAAAACAAATACTTCTTAAATTTGTACTTATTCACCATCCACTCTTAGAGTGATTAATTATAAATTTTTCATAATATAAACTTTAAATGTACTAAAAAATATATTCATAGACTTATCCAGTGTCACCCACATTTTATCAGCCATACCTGCACAGAAAGAACTTGGATATGCTTTTGAGTATCTTTGAGACAAAGCTGTTAAAGTCTTCCAGAGACACAGCAAAATGTGCCTCCATGTCTATTCAAAGAGAATGGGCGCTTCTTTTGATTTCTGTTCTGTGGCCAGCCCTGTGGCCACTACTACAGCTTTCTGTGTGTTTAATGTATCAAATTCTCCATCTGCTAGTTTCTCCATCTCACTTCTTCCACATTTATTTATGCTTTCCCATAATGGAGGGAAAATAGTGGTTTTAGTCACACAGAGGAGAATTTGTGTAGAATCTAGCATGATCTAGAAAAGTGGAAAATATTTCCTTTGATATCGTCAAGATGGTGGTTTGCAGGATTCTAAAGCAGAGACCAGCACAACACGCATGCAAAAGTGCAACATTGTGGAGGCAGGCCCATTGCCATTTTCACCCTTGCCAGGCTAATCCAGACCAGTTTATCTCAAGCCATTCTTTACTAGCAGAAGTTGACACTTTATCTGTGTAGGGTGCTCTTGGAAATTGATTTTAACATTCTTCTAAAGCACAAGAATCACCCTAATACCCCCAACAGACAGTGATAAAGATACATTTTCAGAAGTTAAAAGGAAAATCAAATCTCAAAACAACTGTCACTATGGCCTATAGACAGAAGTGAGTTGACGAGTATTTCCAGCCCAGTGTGTGTGCTGGAACCCAATGGTGCTACCATGTGGAGTGACAGCAACAAACCAACTACAGCCTGCTTGGGGATTACAACGACTGACTGTTTACACAGAAGGGAAGGGAACCAAGTAAAATACTATAAAGGGAAAGAGGGAAGTTAGGGGAACATGCTATGGCAAGGCCTACAGGCCACAATACACAAGAATGAAATACCCGGGCTCATGTCTGTGGAACTTGGATGCATTCTGCAAGCTGCATGGGGAGCACCACTTCAGCTAAGCTGAGACTCCCAAAATGACAAGACTTCACACAGGGCTTTCCTTCTGAAGGCTGCTCAGGCCTTCTAGGATTTCTGTAGTTTAGTCGAGGGGCGGGCGCAGGGAGTGAGTGAAGATGGAATTACTCTCTGTGATAGAAGGAACAAGAGAGACTCTGTGGTAAGTTTAAAGATGAGCCTTGCAGAGCCTGGACACAAAAGCCCCCTTTATGAATACACAGCCCAGAGCTACCTGTATAGAGTACTGCTTGATTGTATGGGCCTGTGTGCAGAGACGCTTATGCCACCTTGTAAGGACTTGTATACTAATGCTTTTGTTCCTTGCCCTCAGCCCAGGTCCACATATTAGTTACAAAGATTACACTAGTCTCACTTTTTCTGTGGGGGATAAGTTCCAAGGCCCACAGTTGTTGTTAGGTGCCTTTGAGTCTAGTCCGACTCATAGTGACCCTATGTACGACAGAATGGAACACTCCTAGACATTGTGCCATGCCCAGCACTATGTCAGTGCTTCTCTGCTATTCAGAGAGTTTTCAATGGCAGATTTTTTCAAGATTGTTTTGGGAGTGGGCTGCCAGGTCTTTCTCCCATTTTTGTAGTGCTAGGGATTAAACTCAGGGTTTGAGAGAATGCAGAGCAGCACTCTATAAACTGAGTTAAACCCCAGCCCCACAACCACTTTGGCATTCAACCCCATCCGATCTTGGAAGCTAAACAGGGTCAGCCTGGTTAGTTCTTGGATGGGAGACCACCTGGGAATACCAGGTGCTACAGGCTTGGGAGAAGGACCCAGCAGCCCACTCTCAAACCAATCAGCCAATGAAAACCTTATGAATAGCAGAGAAGTGCTGATAATAATGCTGGGCACAGCACAGTGTTGTGTAACGTTTCATCTGTTGTACACAGGATTGCCATGAGGTGGACCTGACTCCATGGTGCCTAATAACAGTAGATGCCTGAAACCATGAATAGTACCAAAATCTCTATATATTTTTACTATAATACATGAAATAAAATTTATAAGTTAGAGTAATTAACCATAATAAGATGGAGCAATTATGGCAATATATTATAATAAGTAAAAGTTATGAATCATTTCTGGAATTTTTCATTTTGATACTTTCAGGCCACAGTTGAAGTTGGTAACTAAAACCATTGGGATAAGGACCTGGCAACCCACTCCCAAAAAATCAATCTGCCATTGAAAACCCTATGAATAGCAGAGGAGCACTGAAAATAGTGTTTTACCTGTTGTATGTAGGGTTGCTATGAGTCAGACACCAACTCAACGGCACCTAATGACAACTGAAACCATGAAAAGCACAACTGTGAATAAGGAGAGACTATTGTCATTCCTACTTCGTGCTTAGCCTTTTGACTTGCCATGCATTTGCCCATAATGTTTTTAATACTTTGAAATTACAGCCAATAAATTTTATGGAAACAAATTCCCCCAGTTACACCATAAATGACTCAAAACAAATTTCCAGGGAAAACATTCAGAGTCACTTGGGGAATAAATCTAGAAAGTATTCTCTTAGCACATCAGCCTTCTTAGGGGATTTGCATGCTCTGATCTCTCAATGCCTTGGTACCTAAAAAATCCTTGTTGTGGAAAACCAGGCAAAGATGTACCTCTGACGTGGACTATCTTCAATCAGTCAAGAAAATATTGTAAAGATCATAGGAAGGGAGAAGAGGGCAGGTATGAGTCAGGCCTCCAATACCACATGCCCACCATCCTCCTCCATTCCCACCCCCTTTGCAGGGTAGGAAACAGGCTTGATCTAGCAATGCCACTGAAAGAAGGTAAAGATATCCAAGTGCGTCATCACAATGATTCTGCTATGCTTCTCCCAATGATCTAATGGAATTTGCTGCTGACTAAATATCAACTGTTGGATTTAGCCTTCTTACCAGCTCTTCATTGCTTTGGGCAAATTGTTTGGCTTCTTTGATGGCATGTTATCTCCTCATTTGTAAACTGTAGTTAACTCATATCTACCACCCACAGTTTCCTAAGGACTAAGTAAAATAATTTGGGTTAAGAATCTGACCCAGCACCTTTCAATTAGGATATGGTTAATACCATTTATTTCTTCTTCCCTTGTACCTCAGATCAGTGCTGTCTCCAAGGAAACACTTCAGAAACTACTGGGAAAAAACAATTACTAAAGTTCTTTAACAGATATGTCATGTTTCATAATCTAACATACAGGATTCCTTGCTTCTTCTGTAGTGAATTTTTTACAAAACATGATTGGCAAGGCCTTTCAGCCAGAGCTCACCAGGAACACACCTGTACTTGACAACTTGGGTTTATTACCCTTTGCAGAGGGGAGAGCATACGCTGTGGGGAACTGTGGGGTATCTCAGTGTGTGGGTGTTAGAAACGACTTGGGCTGTTTTAGGTAATTTGGGGGAGAGATTAAGGAAGAGAGGTTCTGGTCTGTTAGATGATGTCAGGAAGCAGGAGTGAGTCTATGAATTGGTTTCTTAAATTATCTGTTGTTAGGAGCCATTGACTCGGGGTCTGACTCATAGCGACTTTCATAAAAGGATGCAAATGAGGATAAAGTTGTAATACATAAAAGAAACAATAAGCAGTCATTCATGTTAGCTAAGAGTGAAGTTTGGAGTTTTGTGATTTAGACAAGGTTCATGTTCTGCCTGTGTTCGGACATGATCATGGAGAGGATCTTACTTTTGTCTTGATCCATCATACTCAGAGTGCCCTTATTTGATGCTGTTAGCCTGCAAAATTGTTTACATTTAGCAGAACACCAAGGTCTGGCTATGCCAGGCCAGCTCCCAGATGTTAAGGGCTGTTCTCCTCTTTCTCATGACTTTAATTGCTTTTGTTCTTGTTATATATTTTATTTGACACACACATAGCATTGACCAATTGGTCTATGCGAGGGATTGTTTTAGATGTTTCACAAATATTAACACATTTAATCCTCATACTACTACTAAAGTATTAGTACTTTTGTTATCCTTAATTTATAGATGGGAAAATTAACCCTTAACTGGCATCAAGGGGTCCAAATAGACCCGGTAGGTGCTAGACATAGGGTGCTATAACACCTAAGGGTGGGTACATACATTGTGGGGTCATATGAGATCAAAGAAATAGATTAAAGATCAGAGCAATGAAGTATCTCACTCATAAGATTTAGCCTAAGTCCTGAGTCATGACTCCTAAGCTAACATCATTGAAGGCAGGATTGTGTTTGTCCCACAAGGCAGCTATCAGGGGCCTTTATTCAGCAGCTTCCCTCCCCTGGACTATCTCATCTCACCTGCTTGCTTTTCCAGATGACAAATACATGCCTAGAGGAGGGAAGAGATTTTGAGGGGGCATTTCTCCAGCCCCCTGAGATCTGGGAATGACTATTCAAAACAATTCCTAGAAATGCTTAGGAGAAAGGAGCCAGAGACAGGCTGGAGTGTCAACCATGAAGAATTCTCATAGTTCACATAAAGGGTTTTGAAAGTTATTAAATATTTTTCTCCCTTATAAGCCATCTTGATCTGACTCAATGGCACCTAACAACAACAAGAGCCTTACTCCAGCATTGATCTTGAATTCTGTGCACTTATTTATCCAAAAAATTTTATTAAGGACCTACTGGGTGCACATGGTGCATGTGTGTGTGTGTGTGTGTGTGTGTGTGTGTGTGTGTGTGTAACCCAGATGTTGTGGTCTCCTCTGGCAAGCCTCCCTCCTCTGCTGTACCTAGATGCCTGTTCATGCCAAAACAAGTGGCCAGATACTCTCCCACTGTTTAGGCAATTGCAAAGATGACAGTGAACCTTGAGGGTATATCAAATTTCAGTCTTCTACCTTTTAGCATTTTGCCTGTGTTGCCAATACCTGTACTGATGGAATGAGGTATCCACATCCCAGAGAGCTCTCCAACAATTCCAGCTGTTATTCAACCAAAGGCACAGAGTAAAAGAGAGATTAAGGTGGGAATGGCTGATAAAATGGTCAGAGATAGGCGAAGGAATACAGAACAGTTTCTTATGTGGCCAGTTTATGGAAGCAATAGCATTTGCTGGACTTTTCTCTTGGCAGTGCATCCCACCCCCCAAAGAACTATAATTGAGCAATCTCTGTTGTTTCTAATATTACTCTAAAACAACCAACAACAACAAAATGCAGCCAAGGAGCCAAAAGGAAATGGGAAATGAACTTGGAAATGAGAGACAGAAACTCAAAGATATAAAGGCATGACATGACTGCTTCTAGGGGTCAAATGTCAATGAAAAAAACTCACCCTCTTTCTAGGAGCCCATTTTTAGCAAATGCTAGGAGAGAATATTTCTTATATTCTACTTAAATCTCTCATGCTATAGCTAATGAAGCTTTTCCACGCACTCTTTGTCATTGGAAGGAAGCAAGGCTACCTATGGGGAGGGAATAGATTAAATATTTAATCCCTGACAAACTTCCTTGGCCTTCTAAGAGCCTTGAATTTCCCCTCCCAGATCTACATTTATGGGTTCCCCACCCCATGCTCCTTCTCCAACAAATTAGTTTTGCTTTCAAGTTTAATAAGTTCTCTTGGAGAAGAAAGGGGACAAAAATCTTGCTTAGGTCTTAACAGCAAGAAAGCTTTTAATTTTCAAAGTGTATATCTGCATTTTGTCCAGAAATAATGATTTTATCCAAAGGAATGAAGGACCAATGGTGGATTATTGGACATCAGCTATTTTTCTTTCTAATCAAGATTTTCAGGTCTTTGTTGCCCCAGAAGAGAAGATTTCTAGTGTCTTTATTCAGCGAGACATCTAGAAGTATGAAGTGCCTAGATGGGAATGAAAGCAGATAACCAGGGAATGGGAGAAGTACCCTGTGCTGTTATAAAGGAGGTGATACACTTTAAGAAAGCTGGGATTTAGCTCAGGTGGTAGAGTGCTGCGTTGCAGTCTCTGAGGTCCCGAGTTCAATTCCCAGCACTGCAAAAATGGGAGAAGGACCTGGCAATCCATTCCCAAGGCAATCCCGAAACAGTCTGCCATTGAAAACCCTATGAGGGTCGCTATGAGTCAGATACCAACTGACGGCACCTAACAACAACAACAACACACTTTAAGAGAAAACTTGTTCTTGGAAACTTGCTGCCTAAAGCTTACCGCTGTTACCTGCTAAAATTGTGTTTTGATTGTGTAATACTAGTGTATTCAAAGTCAGAGTGGTCATAGTCATTATGAGATATTTGGGGCGTGGGTGCCATGGTGTACATCTATAATGCCAGTGACTCCAGAGGCTAAGGCAAAAGGATTGTGATTTCGAGGCCAAAGGCAGCCTGTGCAACTTAGGGAGACCCTATCGCAACATAAAAAATTACAAAGTTGGGCTGGGGGTGTGGTTTAGCAGTGGAGACTTGCCTAGCATGAGTGAGGCTCTGGATTTAACTTCCTAGAACCACAAAAAAGAAAAAGAAAAAAAAGAAAAAGAAAAGAAAAGAAAAGAAAGAAAGGAAAAAAGGAAAAAGAAAGAGATACCTTTAAGTAGGCAAAGGGAAGAATACTAAGACTGATTCCCCCATTAAGGTCATCATCATGACTAATATTTCTTGAGATACATACTCATTTAATTTCATAGCAGTCCTGTGAGATATGTATAGTATAGCCTCACAATTCCTTATTTAAAACTATTGGGTGGGAGAAAGACAGGATAGCTGAGTAAAGACTCCCAACCCTCATCTCCTCCTCCACCAAGAACAAAAGCAACAGGTATATAGCTACATTTTGAGGTGAGGACCATGGAAGAACATTGGACATCAGCAGGAAAGATACTGGAAAACTAGGAGATTCAGAGACCGGGGACAACAGCATAAAAAGAAAGAAAAATACCCCAGCATCTACCTCAGCTCTGTCGTCAGGGAAGGGAGAGTGTTCCCTTTGCAGGGCGAAGGGGTAAAAGAGAGTCCCATCCAACTCTATCAGTGGATACTAGCAGTCGCTGCTGGAAAGTTCACGAACCTCATGGGCTTGAAGGCCACTTAGATTGTTGTTGTTAGGTGCTGTCGAGTCGTGCCTGACTCATGGAGACCCTCATAGGGTTTTCAATGGCTGATTGTTTCGGGATTACCTTGGGAGTGGATTGTCACATCCTTCTCCCACTTTTGCGGTGCTGGGAATTGAACTCAGGACCTCAGAGATTGCAGAGCAGTGCTCTATCAACTGAGCTAAATCCCAGCCTGGGCCACTTAGATAAATAACCTGAAATCTGGAAGTAGATTTGCTTTGGACAAGGATCTCATCTTTCAGAGAATACCCAAAGTGCTGTAACCAGGAGCCCCCTTCAGGAGGGAGATGTTCTCTGACTTTGGACTCCTCTAGGGGTCAGAGGGCTAAACACTCAGTTGGTGGAGTGCTGCTCTGTGCTCTCTAAGCCCCTGGGTTGGATCTCCAGCACTGCAAAAATGGGAGAAGGACCATTCCTGAAACAATCCCATAACAACCTGCTATTGAGAATCCTACGAATAGCAGAAAAGCATTGACATAGTGTTGGGTATGGCACAGTGTTGGGGAGTGTTTTGTTTTGTTGTACAGAGGGTCGCTATGAGTCAGACCCAACTCAACAGCACCTAACACCCATCACCAGAGGGGTCAGAAAAACCCTGCATATTGCCCTCTCACAGCCTCCCCTCCAGATATTCCACTCCACTGGCTCAGGGGGTAACTGCCTCCTGAGCCCAATTTGGTCCAGCTGAGTGGCAGTGCCCTAAGCCTACTGTGTGCTCTATCCTGAAGGGGTGGGTTTTATGACATGGAGGGGAGCAAAGGGCACCATCCTTGAGAACCAGGAGATCAAAAAGCTTGGCCTCTGGGACCACGGGCATGGCCAATCACATGTGGGCATGGGCCAGTGCCAGGACCGCAGGCAGGTGTCCACAAGGTTCCTGCGGCCTCTCCTCACTAAGCCACGCTCAGATGCCTGTTACATACAGGGGAAGGAGGGAACACCAGGTTTCTTCTGCTGCTCTGCCCCCAGGGATGCCAAAGGGGCTTTGGCCAACTCCCTGGCTCTAGCTATCACCCCAGCCGCTGGGTAGACGTGGCTAAGGAGCACCAAGAGAACTTTGCCTGACTGTGAGGGAGGTCTGGCTCCCAGGAGGACACTCCTGAAGCAGTGGGGAGGAATACCATGAGTCCTGCTTGCCACACCACCTGTGCAGACACCACCGTCACCCTGACTTCCAACCTCATTGGCCATGCACTTGGTGAAGACTGTGTGTGAGTGCCACAGAGGGGCTGCTGTGGTTCCCACCATCACTCCTCCCCATTAGCATCTGGACCCACACAACTCACTGGCCCTACAAGTGCTTCCAGCCCCTCACCACTGCAGAGATCACCAATGCCAGTGGCCCTTGCTAATAGCAGAGCTTGCATCAACAGTGCCTGAGAAAACCCTGCCACCCAATAAAGGCCACCACTCCCACTGCAGTGGAATCTTTGAATCCTGTAACCACAAAGTAACGTAAATCAAGAACATGTGGAACACATCTGGCCAGGCCTCCTCAGGACATTACTGGCATCGTCATGAAGAAAACACCCATATTCAAAGAAGCAAGCAGGCATTAGAGGTGTCACCACAGGAGGGGAAGCCCAGTGATAGATCTAAGAACTATTTATGTCACAGATATAAAGAATGAGGATAAGGAGAGGAAAAGAGTTCTGCAAAGTGGAAACTGTGTGTGATAGATGTGGTATCTGGCTACATGACATAGCCTGGTTTTTACCATTTTCATAGATGCCTGGGTAGTAGTAAAAATATCATGGAGTCGCACATCCATATTTCTTCTCAGGTCTACATGGCAACATTGTTGGTGTAAGGAACTCTGGGACAGGAAGCAATGGTAATGAAGCTTGTTTTTATTAGTACCTGTTTCATAGACTTAATGAGGGCTTTCAGATAAAACTGAGTTTGGGAAACCAGTTGGATCAAGAGGTAAAGTGAGGCACATTATTCTCTCCCCCTTGATGGTATATAGATGAGTTGATAGGGCAAGTTTAGTTGATTTCTAGGGGCTATGCCATGGGTACTTAGTATATGGAAATAGTGGGAAGACAAAGTAGAAAGAGAGCCCATCAAGCAGTAACCAAAAAATAATAGCAGGGGGGTTGATGGATGGATTCTTCTGTGATGCTCAGCCCACTAGAATAAACAGATTCAATGAATGCTGTAGGCTGTGCCAAATTGATCTGTAACTTTTCCTTTTGTTGCAAGGAACTCTGGGGAAGGATGGCTAGATGAGAAAGAACATACAATAACACTTCTCCCCTTGGTAAGAGTCGACCTGGAAATATGAGGTAGCTGAAGGGGAAGTCTCTGGTTCAGTACTCCTTCAAATCAAGGTCCAAGTCCCTTACCAGACCCTGCCTACTGTTTCCAGCCTCACCTTCCAAGACTCATGATACCCTCTGCTCAACTTAATAGCAGGGCCTTTCTGTAATCTCAGCCTGGAATGCCCCCCTGCCCCAACATTCTCTATTTGTAGAAATCCTTCCCATGTTTCCAGGCTCTATTAAAGTGGCAGCTCCACCAGGCACCCTTCTTGATGGCCCAGGTGCAAGTGTCTTGTTCTTCCTTGGAATTCCTGTAGCCCTGCTGGTTCTCTCACATGGTGGATCAAATGCTGCCTTGTAACACAGTTATTGAGGACAGACACTAGCTTTCATTCCTCTGTCTCTTCACTGCTGCCCAAGGTGGTGTCTAATATTTTCCAACATGAATTGAGTCCAAGGGTACTTGATGGAAACTAGAGAGATGGCTAGAGAGAGAAAAGCAGAAGAGACCAGCATTTCTTTTTCCCTCTGCTTGCTGCATAATAAATGTCACTACATATCCAGTCACAGTGAAGGAGGTCCTGGAGGTGATGGAATTAAGTCAGGAAGTAGAAGGATAAGAGACAGGAGATCAAATTAATTTTTTTTTCCAAATGTGGTATCTGTTGTTCTTGAAATGGGCAAAAACCAGGCTCTGCTGCAGTGTGGTGTCATTTCACAGCTTGATCCATCTGCTGTAATTGCTCTGTGCACATTTGTTCTGAGATTTGGTCTGATGATTGTGTCAGAGACCATCACTAGTAAGAATTAGTGAGAATAACCTCAAACTGAAATGGGGAAATGGCACTGAGAACAAAAGTGAGACATAAGAAGGAGCAATTGAGGAACTAGCTGGCAGCTAAAGATCAGTCAAAGATGGAGTACAGTTGGATCAGATCCACCAGATAACACACTTAGCAATGAGAACATTCATTGGCTTGAGAAGAGGCTGGGACAGGAAAGCCAGAAGTCTAAGTTCTTTGCGTAGCTCTAAACTCCAACAATTAGCTTCTATTTACCTCAATTTTTCCACCTATGAAATCACACTGATATCACACCAGCCATCTCACAGATAGTATTGAGCTCAGAAAAGATATTCCTCTCCTAACTTGTGTCCTGAGAACCTCCTGACTTTAGTTCTATAAGAGCAGCAGTTCATCCGGGACAATGCAGTTTGTGTCTATCCACCTGAGATCATTCCTTAAGCTACTCTCATGTGCCAGGCTCTGCTGTACATTCTGGGAATGAGAAAATGAAAATGACAAACACCTTCTGAGGCCAAATTGCATTATACATGGTTCTAAGCCAGGTCCACTCGAGGTGGATGACCTTATATCACCTGTTTTCTACCTCTAAGTCTGTTTCCTCATCTGTACAAATGAAAGAACAAAATAATTCAACTCAAAGGATTGTTATGAAGGCCATAGGACCTGAAGGTATATAAAGCTCTTAACACAATGTCTTGCATATAGCATTAACTAATGTGCACAGTGATGATAATGATTTGATAGGCTAAGGAAAAGTGAAAAGGCCAGGAGCAGCCTATGACAGACACTTCTAAATTCATCTTTAACTTTCCGGAAGTGTCACTTTCTGCACTTGAGCATAACAGACTGCCAGACAGAAATTGAAGTTCAGGAATGACCATCCTAAGAGCTAGGATTAGGAATCAAACCCAAGCATACTCACTCTTGTTACAATGTAATCTCCATGGAGGCACATTTTGCTGAAATTATATTATGAATACCCCCACATGTATGTCAGTTTGCCATTCTGTGGGGGCTTGCATGTTGCTGTTATGCAGAAAGCAATGCTACCAGTATTACAGACACCAGCAGGGTCACCCATGCTGCACACATTTAAGCTGAGCTTTCAGACTAAGACAGAATAAGGAAAAGGACATGACAGCTCTCTCCCGAAACAATCAGCTATTTAAAACCCTATGAATAGCAGAGAAACACTGTCAGACATAGGATGAGAAAATGAGCCCCCCAGGTTGGAAGGCACTCAAAAGATGACTGGGGAAGAGTTGTCTCCTCAGAGTCTACCTTAGTGATGGGAATGGAGAAAATCCCCAGGCATCTTCATTTGTTAATGTCGCACAACTTGAAATGAGAAGAACAACTGTAAACATCCATTAATAATTGGAATGTGAATATAGTAAAAATGACTATCCTATCAAAAGCAATTTATAGATTTAATGCAATCCCCATTAAAATTCCATTGACTGACTTTACAAAAATAGAAAAAATGATACAAAAATTCATATGGAATCACAAAAGATCACATATAGCCAAAACACTCTTAAGCTGCAAAATGAATGCAGGTGGAATCACAATCCC
This sequence comes from Pedetes capensis, assembly GCA_007922755.1. Classification (NCBI taxonomy): domain Eukaryota; kingdom Metazoa; phylum Chordata; class Mammalia; order Rodentia; family Pedetidae; genus Pedetes; species Pedetes capensis. The sequence continues at coordinate 86,515 of VMDO01006722.1, forward strand.
TGACTTTAAGCTATACTATAGGGCAGTGGTGGCAAAAACAGCTTGGTACTGGCACAAAAGCAGGCCTAAAGACATCTGGAACAAAATAGAAGATCAAGAAATACCTCAACACACCTATAGCCACATAATTTTCGACAAAGGAGCAAAGCAAGTAAACTGGAAAAAGGATAGCCTTTTCAATAAATGGTGCTGGGAAACATGGACATCCACTTGTAGAAAAATGAAAACTGACCTGCATCTCTCAATATGCACAACAGTTAACTCAAAATGGATAAAAGACCTCAACATAAAACCAGAAACTTTAAAACTAATAGAAGACAAGATAGGTAATACACTCCAACATATAGGCATAGGAAAGTATTTCCTTAATAGGACTCCAATTGCTCAAGAAATTGCAACAAGAATAGATAAATGAGATTACATTAAATTAAAAAGCTTCTGCACAGCAAAAGAAACAATTAACAGAGTCAAGGAAATTCCCACGGAATGGGAAAAAAATTTTGCATCCTATACATCAGATGAAGGTCTAATTACCAGACTTTATAAAGAACTTAAGAAAAAAATTCCCAAGAAAACAAATAACCCAATAAACAAATGGACAAAGGAACTGAACAGACAGTTCTCAAATGAAGAGGTCCGTAAAGCCATGAAACACATGAAAAAATCTCAACATCCCTAGCTATTAGGGAAATGTAAATTAAAACAACTCTGAGATTCCACCTTACACCAGTAAGAATGACCAGGATCAATAAAACAATTACCAACAAATTGTGAGGTTGCAGAGAAAAGAGAACACTCTTACATTGCTGGTGGAGCTGTAAATTGGTCCAACCACTGTGGAAATCAATATGGAGGTACCTCAAAAAACTAAAAATAGATCTACCATATGACCCAGCTATTACACTATTGAGAATTTACCCAAAGGGAGATAGGTTTTCATACCACAGAGACACCAGCATCTCCATGTTCAATGCAGCACTTTTCACAATAGCAAGGATATGGAATCAACCAAAGTGCCCTTCAACAGAAGAATTGATAAAAAAAAAAAAACCTATGGTACATATACACAATGGAATACTACTCAGAAATCAAAAAAATGAAATAAGGTCATTCAGAGCAAAATGGATGGAATTGGAGAAAATTATTTTAAGTGAACGAACACAAGCTCAGAAAGAGAAATACCACATGTTCTCACTCAAAATTATAAAAATAATCAAAATTATAAAAAGGAAAAAATCCTATGCAGAGCTTGAACAACAACAACAAAAAAAAAAGAAAAAAAAAAAAAAAAAAAAAAAAAAAAAAAAAAAAAAAAAAAAAAAAAAAAAAAAAAAAAAAAAAAAAAAAAAAAAAAAAAAGAAAAAAGCTAAAGTCGACCTAGTGGAGAAGGGACAATTTGCAGAATGCAATAAAAGGAGAGAGAGATCTAGCAAAAGGAGGAAATCCTTGGAGAGGACAGGGGGGAGAGGAGGAACAAGGAGGAATGAAGAATGTGGGAGGGGTGACCTCAAGGTGAACAGCCCAATTTTAATAGTCCTGGAAATAATTATAACACCAAAAATACCAAAGAATGGTATTATTATAGGTGGACTAGAAAATTCATGTAATAGTACTGACAATGTAAAAAGAAAGTTCACTACAGAAAAAGTTTCTATCTTAAACAGAATTGGAACCCCAGGACATATAGAAAAATATTACCATAAAAAGATAAGCGATTGGAGAAGTCTTTGGTGGGGGCATGGGATGGGGGGAGGAAGTGCACAAGAGGGTATGAAGGAACTTATCTGTATAATGTACAACAAAATGCATATATGGAAATGTCACAATGAAAAGCATGTCAGAATGAATCACATTAAGGTATACATTAAAAATTTCCAATAGAAAAAGAAAAAAATAATTGGAATGTGGAATGCATGCAGTATTAATATAGGAAAATTAGAAATCATCAAAAGGGACATGGAGCACATAAACATTGACAATCTAGGCATTAGTGAGCTAAAATGGATTTGAATCAGATAATCATATGATCTACTAAGCCAGAAATGACAAATTAAAAGAGAAATGGTGTTGTATTCATCATCAGAAAAGACTTCAAGATCTGTCCTGAAGTACAATGGTATCAGTAATAGAAAAATATCCATATGCCTTCAAGGAAGGCTAGTTAATATGACCGTTACTCAGATTCATACACCAAACACCAAGGCCACAAATGAAGATAGGGAAGATTTTTACTAGTTTCTGCAATCTGACATAGATCAAACAGGCAATCAAGGAGTACTGGTAACTACTGGTAACTGGAACAATGAAGGCAGCTCAGTAGTCAGAAAATAAGGCATTGGTGACAGAAATGATGCCAGAGATCACATGATAGAATTTTGTCAGACCAAAGACCTTTTCATTGCAAATACTTTTTTTTTTCACCAACATCAGAGAAGTTACTAGATGGAGCATGTAGGAACAAAATTGACTACATTTGTGGATAGAGATGGTGGAAAAGCTCAATATCAAAAGTCAGAACAAAACCAGGTGCTGATTGTGGATCAGCCCATCAACTGCTCATACACAGGTTCAAACTGAAACTGAAAAAAATTAGAACAAGTGCATGAGAGTCAAGGTATACTTGAGTATACTGCACCTGAGTTCAGAGACCTCAAGAAGAGGTTAAATGAGTTAGATATTAATGATAGAAGACCAAAGGAGTTGTGGCATGGTATGACATCAAAGACATCAATCATGAGGACAGCAAAAGGCTATTAAAAAGTTTAGGAAAGAAGAAAAGACCAAGATACATGTCAGAAGAGACTCTCAAATTTGTCCTTGAATGTCAAGCAGCTGAAGTAAAAGGAAGACATGAAGTTAAGGAACTAAACAGAAGATTTCAAAGGGCATCTTGAGAAGACAAAATCAAATATTATAATGACATGTGCAAAGAGCTGGAGACAGAAAACCCAAAGGCAAGTACATGCCTTGTGTTTTTCAAGCTTAAGGAAGTGAAGAAAAAATTCAAACCTCAAGTGACAATAGTGAAGGATTCTACAGGGAGAACATTAAATGATTTAAGAAACATCAAAAGATGATAGAAAGAATACACAGAGTAATTATACCTAAAAGAATTGGTGGATGATCAGCCATTTCAAGAAGTTGCATATGATCTGGAACCAATGATACTGGAGGATGCAATAGAAGCTGTTTTGAAGGACTTGATGAAACACCAGGCTCCAGGAATTGATGGAATACCAATAGAGATGTTTCAACACACAGATGCAGCACTGAAGGTGCTAACCTGTTTTGGACAAGATATTTGAAAAACAGCTAATGATCATTCAAAAGTGACTGCAGCAGCATATAGACAGGGAACTGCCAGGAAAAGCATGCTGGATTCAGAAGAGAATGTGGAACCAAGGACATCATTTCTGATGTCAGATGGATATTAGCCAAAAGCAGAGAATACCAGAAAGATGTCTAGCTATGTTTTATTGACTATGCAAATCATATGACTGTGTGAAACCCAACAAATCACGGATAACATTGCAAAGAATGACAATACCAACACACTTAATTGTACTCATGAGGAATCTGTACATGGACCAGGAAGCAGTTGATCAAACACTACCCCATTTAAAGTCAAGAAAGGTGTGCATCAGGGCTGTATCCTTTCACTGTACCTCTTCAATATCTATGGTGAGCAAATAACCCAATAAGCTGGACTTTATGAAGAAGAATACAGTTTCTTGATTGGAGGAAGACTCATTAACAACCTGTCTTATGCAGGTGACACAACTCTGCTGAAAGTCAAGAGGATTTGTTACATTTACTAATAAAGTTCAAAGTACACAGCCTTCAGTATGGATTGGTCCTCAACATTCACAGAACAAAATCCTTACAACTGGGTCAATAAGAAACTTCATAATAAATGGAGAAAAGATTGAAGTTGTCCAAAATTTTGCTTTCCATGGTCTGTGATCAACACCCATGGAAGTAGCAGTCAAGAAATCAAAAGACATTGTATTGGAAAAAGCTGTTACAAAGGACTTCTTTAAAGTGTTGAAAAGATATCACGTTGAAGATGAAGGTATGTCTGACTCGTGCTATGGTATTTTCAGTTGCATCATACAGTTGTGAAAGCTCACATTGAATAAGGGAGGCAGGAAAAGAATTGGTGCTTTTGAATTATGATGCTGGAGATGAATATTGAATATAGCATTAATTGCCAAAAAAACCAACAGATCTGTCCTAGAAGAAGTGCAACCAGTCGTCTCCTTGGAAGCAAGGAGGGCTTGACTGTATCCTATGTATTTTGGATATGTAAGGAGATACCGGTCTCTAGAGATGGACATAATGTTTGTGAGAATGATAGGTCAATGAAAAAAAGGAAGACCCTCAAGTACATGGATTGACACAGTGACTGCTACTTAAACATAAAAATGATTATGTGCCTGGCACAGAATCAGGGAGTGTGTTATTATATTTGACATAGGGTTACTATGAGTCAGACTTGACAGCACCTAACAATAAGAAGAAATGAAAAAATTAAAAAGAAATATCTTGGGCAATACTAATTATATGACCTCCTGGAAAAAAGATGCATAAAAAGATTAGGGGTTTCCACAGATTTGAGGATGAGAGGGTTGATTAGGCAATGCCCAAGGACTTCAGCATGATGACAAAAATAAACACATGCCATAATAAATTTCTCCAAATCCATAGAACGTTCATCACCAAGAATGAACCCCAATGTAAACTGTGGACTTTGTTAACATAAGTAACACATCAACTGTAACAAATGTACCACTCTGGAGAAGGATGAGGATAATAAGGAAGGGCAACCATATGCAGGGCAGAGGATACATGGAAATCTCTGCACCTTAATCTTAATTTTGTTGTGAACCTAAAACTATTCTAGAAAACAATAGTTTTACTTTTTTTTTAAAGGAAGAAGCTCTAATCAAATTCTTATGCCTTAAACAAGTGTGAGAAAAGGAAACTTTCCTGTATTTCCTGTCATTGGATATTTTCATGATGAAGGCACGCTGTGGCAGCTATCTTGTGATTGAGACAAAATCCAAGAAAATTAGAGTGTAGTCACTAAGCTGTTGAACTGCTCAATCCTTGAACTCCAAACTTTCTATATGAAATCATAAAACCACTAATTGTTTTTAAAATTGCACTACTTATAGCCAAAAGTATTCTAGCTAATTTTGAAAGTTTCCCAAAATGGAGAGAACTAGGCTTTCAAAGATAGAATGCTTTGGGTAGGAAGAAAGGCAGTGGTTAGACTTTTCATTGAAGAATAAAGCAAAGACAAAAGAATAAGAATTAGCTTAGTCATGTGGCTGATGGTGAGGGGATTCCAGGCTGCTATAAAAAATGTCAATTAGAAGAATTGTGCCTTTCTCTGAACTCACAGCATTTACTCTGTTTATATGAAGTTCTAAAGGTTTATTGCCTGCAGCCGTATCCCTGTGGTATCCAATCCCATCAGATCTCAGAAGCTAAGCAGGGACAGGCCTGGTTAGTATTTGGATGGGAGACCACCTGGGAACACCAGGTGCTGTAGGATCGGGAGAAGGACCCAGTAACCCACTCCCAAAAATCAATCTGCCATTGAAAACCCTATGAACAGCAGAGAAGCACTGACAATACTCTTTTGCCTGTTGTACATAGGGTCACTATGAGTTGGATACTGACTCGATGGCATCTTACAACAACAACAAAAGTTTATTAACATGCAGGTTTTGTTTGTATGTGTATAGTGGAATCAAACCCAAGGCCTCAAACATTCTAGGCAAGTGCTGTACCATTCAGCAACACACCCAGCACTGCATGCAGAGCATTGTCTATAGGAAGAGAGAAGCAGTTGGCTCAGGTGCTTGAGATATAAGAGAACATTCTTGCTCCAGCTCTTGGTCTCCTGGCTAGGCTCAAAAGTTTGTGTGGAGTGTTACAGAGAGCAGTTTTGGGCAGAAGCTGTTCTCACAGGGTGTTCCATGAGACCCACCGACTACTTTTGAATCTTCAGGCTAGTAAATGTGACAGAGGTGTGGGGAGAGGTTCTCCCTAGAGCTGCAGAGCAGTGGTGGCATTGAGACGGTAGGGATGGCAGGAGCAAGCTCAGCCCCATCAGCGTTCTCCTGGAGGGTGCAGCATCTGTGCAAGGTGAGCCAGTGCTCCTGAGGGATTTCTGTTGCAGCTACCAGCACAAGGACAGGAGCAGAGTGGGAAAGACCACATGAATCGCACATGAATTCACTTGAGGCAGCCCCCAGGACATAGAAAAAAAAAGCGTGGACTTTTGACCATTATTAGTGGTTAATGAGGCTCTCTTGGTGGCCCCTTGCAAGTGAGTCCAGACCAGGCCCTTTTAACCTCAGCACTACTGATACTTGAGGCCAGATAAATCTTGGTTGGGAGGGACTGGCCTGTGCACCAGAGGATGATTAGCAGCATTCCTGGATTCTCCCCACTAAATGTTAATATCAGCCCACCCCCATGTTGTTATAATCAAAACCATCTCCACAACTTTTGGGAATGACTGGTCTAAAGAATCATGGGAGGGATGTGGTGTAATCATGTATCTGTTGGCCATTTAGATTTCTACCGTCTCACTTTACAATGGCTCCAATGAACCTTTCCATAGTTTTCTTTTGTCAACATGTTTATTTTCTTACAGCAAATTCCAAGACACAAAGCTGTCCGGTGAAAGAGTGGCAAGATCTGAGGCTTTAAAAATATATTTTGGCTCCCCCCACACACCCTCCCTATCTTGTCGGCGGGGAGGCATACAAGAGGGTAAGGGGGAACGTATATGAATAATGTACATCAAAATGCATGCATGTAAATGCCACAATGAAAAGCATGTCAGAATGAATCACATTGCCACAATGAAAAGCATGTCAGAATGAATCACATTAAGGTGTACATTAAAAATGTCCAATAAAAAAATAGATGAAAAAAATATATATTTTTTGGTTAAATAGGCTCAAGAAAGATTGTTGCAACTTAGATTCTTATTAAATTTGACACTTTCAAATATTTACAGTTAAATCTGGGTTTTGCATATGGTGGTTGTTGTTGTTAGGTGCCATTGAGTTGGTATCCTGACACTCAGTGACCCTATGTACAATAGGTGAAACACTTTGTCAGTGCTTCTCTGCTATTCATAGGGTTTTCAATGGCAGATTGATTTTGGGAGCAGGTTGCTGGGTCCTTCTCCCAAGCCTACAGCACCTGGTGTTCCCAGGTAGTTTCCCATCCAAGTGCTAACCAGGCCCAACCCTGCTTAGCTTCTGAGATCTGACAGGATCAGATGCCACAGTGCTACAGCTGCAGGCTTTGTATATGGTTGTTTTTGTTGTTAGGTGCCGTCGAGTCGGTATCCGACTCATAGCGACCCTCATAGGGTTTTCAATGGCTGACTGTTTCAGGATTGCCTTGGGAGTGGATTGCCAGGTCCTTCTCCCATTTGTATATGGTAGGTGCTCAGTAAAAATTTGTAGCTATTGGTTGAAAGTGTGGCTCAGTGGTAGAGTGCTTGCCTAAAAAGTGTGAGGCTCTGGGTTTAATCCACAGCAACATACACACAAACTAATTTGCTAGTCATTTTGTTGACATTTGATAGAACATTATTTATAAGTGTCCATCCCTCTTTCTTCCTACCAGATATCTGGGCACATAGGTTTACAGCACTTCACAACAATTTCTATATGGGCTTAGTCAGGAGAAGGCTGTTATATGTGGCTTTTTTCTACAAACCATGCTTTTTTTTTTTTTTTTTTTTTTTTTTTTTTTTTTTTTTGGTACTGGGGGTTGAACCCAGGGCCTCACACTTGCATGTTTTGTAATTGCTGTACTCCTGAGCTGCATCCCCAGCCCATTTTTTACTTTTTGAGACAAGATCTCGCTAAGTTACATAGACTGCCTCTGGTCTCAAAATTGAGACCCTCTTGCCTCCGCCTCCCAAGCCGCTGGGATTCCAGGCATGCGCCACCTCGCCCAGCTTACAAACCATGCTTTTTAAAGGCATGATCCTAGAATCAGTACCATCAACATCATTTAGAAACTTGCTAGAAATACAAATTCTCAGTCCTCGGCTGATATACCTTGTATTTTAAAGTCTTCCAGATGATCTGAAAACTAAGATTTGAGAACCATTCCATGAAGCACAATGAACAAACACATGCTGTTTTCACCAGCATAGAAATTCCTGCTCCCTAGACACCTTGTCTGTAATGGCCCCAGTGGGAGTTGGCCAGCCTGCTCATTGTTCATGAGAGGGTGTAAGACTTCATAATCTAAGAGCTCATAATGCTAACTCCATCTGGTGCCCTGGTTGGTTTGAGAGGCCCTTCCTATGCCCGTGCCTTACACTAAGGCCCAACTCAGCTTGCCTGCTGGCTCATGGCCTGGGAACCAACAGCTGGGTGTTTAAATGAAGAATGATACATGTTCAACCTCATTTGCTAGATTGCTCATTAGATATATAATGCCTCATCTTGGCTAGATCTGAAGTCCGCTGTGAGCGAGGCCATCTGTTCAGGGCTGGGTACTTTTGATACAATCAGAAACTATGGGGGCTTGAGTAGGCACCTCTGTCTGAGAGAAGAGCAGCAAGGTCCCAGGAATGAACCACACGGGTGGCTGTGAGCAGGGAACAGGGGAAGGTAAGGGTGTATACACCATGCAAGACTGAGTATGCCTTTCCTCTATATGACAAAACTGCAGGACTCAATGGCACCTGACAGCAATAACTGCAGGATAGCTATATGACTTCTCAAAGTATAGGAGACACTAGGTCAAACGTCACTCTAGAAAGCAGCAGCTGCAGTTGGCAGGGACTCTTGCTTAAACTAACACCTGGTTCCTCTTGTCCCTTTTGGGTCAGAAATGAGTTTGTATACTAACAGTTTCTGATATCTGTAATCCCTGGAGTTTGCAAGATTCTGTGTGTGCATGAACGTATGTGGTTCCCTAATTAGAGGAGGCATTTCTTAAAGGCAGGGGCTCACCCTTGCTTATCATGGTGATTTTTAAATGGGGCCAATTACATTTTCAATGCTCACCCACTAAAGTGTCTAATCTTCAGCACACATTGAGTAGCCCTGCCTATAGACTCATTCTCCTATGAAGCTAATTATATAGAGAGATTAAAAACAATATACAACAATTAGTCCAAATTCTGCACTGGGGCCCATTGTAAGTACTGCTTTGTGACTGAGAACTTTGTAAAAGGTGAAATACATCATCCTTCAGGTCTGACCTTTCCTTTCTGTTCAATAGCAGCTTATCTGGTCACCAATTCAGAGGTTTGGCAACTTGAAGAGAGAGGGTTAAATTTTAAACAAGCCATAAAACTCTGCCTCTTCTCTGGCCATGAGACAACAACTGGTGGAAATCATTTCATCTGATGTGAGTAGATCAGGTTAGTGAATAAAACAGCTGTTCTAAGGAAGTAGGTGCTGGGGTTATAGCAGTGATTGCTGACATGGGTTTCAAATAGTACGACAGATGCCTCTGCTGCAGTGAATGCACAGCATGGCATGAACAAACACACTGGAAGAGGAGGAATCCCAGGGGATCTCGCTGACCCTCACATGGAAGGAGGGTGACCAAAAATACTGGTTTTAGCACTGGCAAGTGCCAGATCTTGGGAAGCCCCAGTTGTTTGGGCTCACTCTCTGTTCCAGTGGCACCCCAGCCTTCAGAGAAGGCTGAGTTCTTTATAAAACACATTTTGGCAGTGCTGGAAAATAAGGGAGCCCAGTCAACCTCATAGATCTGAGCTTCTCTTTGCCTATGAAGTGCATGCTCAGCCTTAGTTCAGTTTAGTTTTACCCATCTTTCAGATCTATAGCTGGGAAGTGGGAGGTATGAGGGGTCCAAAGTGGGGCAGTGGCTGATGTTGGAAGTAGATCCTCCTCAACACTGAGACCGGGCTTCTTGGGAGTTTTTGAGTTTTTTCCTAGTGCCTGCCCTTTGAGTTCCATTAGGAGATGCAGGATGAGGTCAGGTATCACAGGGGGGTTCCAATTATAAAACTGCAAGGAGTTTTAAGGCTTTGCTTATTCAGTTACTTGATTTTATTGCTTCTCTTGTCCCTAGGACTCTTGTCAGGCACATTTCCCTTTAGAGGTTTACTAATGCCATTCTGAACTTTGTAACACTCTCTGTGTAGAATGTCTAAAGTGGAAAGCACTTCCTGAATACTTGAAAACAAAGACAATAGAATGTGCTGAGAGTATAGTTTCTTGAGTCAAACCTTCTTGATTTAAGTATAGCTCTTCCTATTAATATGTGTGACCCAGGGCAAGTTACGCAAACTCTCCATATTCAATTTCTTTAGCTATAAAATGGGAGTGACATCATATAGGCATAGGAAAGTATTTCCTTAATAGGACTCCAATTGCTCAAGAAATTGCAACAAGAATAGATAAATGAGATTACATGAAATTAAAAATCTTCTGTACAACAAAAGAAACAATTAACAGAGTCAAGGAAACCCCCACTGAATGGGAAAAAATCTTCACATCCTATACATCAGACAAAGATCTAATTACTAGAATTATAAAGAACTCAAGAAAAAAATTCCCCCCAAAACAAATAACCCAATACACAAATGGACAAAGGAACTGAGTAGACAATTCTCAAATGAAGAGGTCCGTAAAGCCATGAAACACATGAAAACAATGCTCAATATCCCTAGCCATTAGGGAAATGCAAATCAAAACAACGCTGAGATTTCACCTTACACCAGTAAGAGTGGCCAAGATCAATAAAACAACAACAAATGTTGGCGAGGTTGCGGAGAAAAGGGAACACTCTTACATTGTTGGTGGAGCTGTAAATTGGTCCAACCACTGTGGAAATCAATATGGAGGTATCTCAAAAAACTAAAAATAGATCTACCGTATGACCCAGCTATTACACCATTGGGAATTTACCCAAAGGGAGATGGGTCATCATACCACAGAGACACCAGCATCTCCATGTTCAA